>CAXAQZ010000751.1:0-31509 GCA_963971145.1 Sussaba pulchella
GATAATTACTGCACTAACATTAATCTCGACCGTTTCCCGATTTAACACAGACTTAGATTCCAATAAAAATTTCATAAAAAATTTTATTATTCATTTTTACAGTCCCGATCAGAGAAAAAATAATAATTTTATCAAATTAAGATAAATGAAGTTAATATTCAAAATTAAAATAATAACTTATTATTTAAAAATGTTATTATTCATTTTTACAGTACCGATCAGAGAAAAAATAATAATTTTATCAAATTAAGATGAATGAAGTCATTATTTAAATTTTAAATAATAAGTTATTATTTCAATTTTAAATAATAACTTCATTTATCTTTATTTGATAAAATTATTATTTTTCGGAATTTGATCGGGACTGTAAAAATGAATAATAAAATTTTTTATGGAATTTTTATTGGAATCTAAGTCTGTGTTGACTCGGGAGACGGTCGAGATTAATGTCAGTGCAGTTATTATCGGCTGACTAGCTTTTCAAAAATAATAAGGAAGGATTGAATAAAATAGTAGTTGAATAATAATTCGATTCAATTGGAATAAGTGAAATTATTATTTTTTTTCTAACCGGGACCGGAAATATGAATATAGAAATTTTGATGGAATTTTTCTTCACATTAAATTGAATACCGATTGATTAATACTTGCATTTGATTCTAATAAATCAAATTAAGTAATAAGTGAATGTATTAATATTTAAATGATAACTTAATTTATCTTAATTTGATCAAATTATTATTTTTCCTCTAAACGGGATTGTAAAAACGAATAATAACATTTTTTATGGCATTTTTATTGGAATGAAAGTCAGTGTTAACTCGGGAGATGGTCGAGATTAATGCCAGTGCAGTAATTATCGGCTGACTAGCTTTTTTAAAATAATAAAGAAGGATTAAATAAAATAGTAGTTGAATAATAATTCGATGTGATTGGATTTAGTCAAATTATTATTTTTTTTTATCGGGACCGGAAATATGAATAATAGGAATTTTTATGGAATTTTTCTCCACATTAAATTGAATACCGATTGATCAATACTTTCATTTGATTCTAATAAATTAAATTAATTAACAAGTGAATGGAATAATATTTAAATGATAACTTTATTTATTTTTATTTGATCAAATTATTATTTTTTCTCTGATCGGGACTGTGAAAACGAATAAAAACATTTTTTATGGTATTTTTATTGGAATCAAAGTCTGTGTTAACACGGGAGACGGTCGAGATTAATGCCAGTGCAGTAATTATCGGCTGACTAGCTTTTTTAAAATAATATAAAAGAATTAAATTAAATAGTAGTCCAATAATAATTCGATTTGATTGGATTTAGTCAAATTATTATTTTTTTTCTAACCGTGACCGGAAATATGAATAATAGGAATTTTTATGGAATTTTTCTCCACATTAAATTGAATACCGATTGATAATACTGCCGATAATTACTGCACTGACATTATTAATGTCAACAACAAACAATTAATCTCGACCGTCTCCCGATTTAACACAGACTTAGATTCCAATAAAAATTCCATAAATAATTTTACCATTCATTTTTACAGTCCCGATCAGAGAAAAAATAATAATTTTATCAAATTAAGATAAATAAAGTCATTACCTATTTAAATTTTGAATAATAAGTTATTATTTAAATTTTGAATAATAACTTTATTTATCGCAATTTGATAAAATTATTATTTTTTGGGATTTGATCGGGACTGTAAAAATAAATAATAAAATTTTTAATGGAATTTTTATTGGAATTCAAGTCTGTGTTAACTCGGGAGACGGTCGAGATTAATATCAATGCATTATCGGCTGACTAGCTTTTTAAAAATAGTAAAGGATTAAATAAAATGGTAGTTGAATAATAGTTTGATTTAATTGAATTTAGTGAAATTATTATTTTTTTTTTCGAATCGGGACCGGAAATATGAATAATAGAAATTTTGATGGAATTTTTTTCTACATTTAATTGAATACCGATTGATTAATACTTTCACTTGATTCTAATAAATCAAATTAAATAATAAGTGAATGGAATAATATTTAAATGATAACTTTATTTATTTTTATTTGATCAAATTTTTTTTTCTTTGATCGGGACTGTAAAAATGAATAATAAAATTTTTTATGGAATTTTTATTGGAATCTAAGTGTGTGTTTACTCGGGAGACGGTCGAGATCAATGTCAGTGCAGTTATTATCGGCTGACTAGCTTTTCAAAAATAATAAGGAAGGATTGAATAAAATAGTAGTTGAATAATAATTCGATTTAATTGGATTTAATGAAATTATTATTTTTTTTCTTAACCGTGACCGGAAATATGAATAATAGAAATTTTGATCGAATTTTTCTTCACATTCAATTGAATACCGATTGATTGATACTTTCATTTGATTCTAATAAATCAAATTAAATTATAAGTGAATGGAATAATATTTAAATGATAACTTTATCTATTTTTATTTGATAAAATTATTATTTTTTCTCTGATCGGGACTGTAAAAACGAATAATAACATTTTTTATGGTATTTTTATTGGAATCAAAGTCAGTGTTAACTCGGAAGATAGTCGAGATTAATGCCAGTGCAGTAATTATCGGCTGACTAGCTTTTTTAATATAATATCAAAGAATTAAATAAAATAGTAGTTGAATAATAATTCGATTGGTTGGATTTAGTCAAATTATTTTTTTTTTTCTAACCGGGACCGGAAATATGAATAATAGGAATTTTTATGGAATTTTTCTCCTCATTAAATTGAATACCGATTGATCAATACTTTCATTTGATTCTAATAAATTAAATTAATTAATAAGTGAATGGAATAATATTTGAATGATAACTTTATTTATTTTTATTTGATCAAATTATTATTTTTTCTCTGATCGGGACTGTGAAAACGAATAAAAACATTTTTTATGGTATTTTTATTGGAATCAAAGTCTGTGTTAACACGGGAGACGGTCGAGATTAATGCCAGTGCAGTAATTATCGGCTGACTAGCTTTTTTAAAATAATATAAAAGAATTAAATTAAATAGTAGTTAAATAATAATTCGATTTGATTGGATTTAGTCAAATTATTATTTTTTTTCTAACCGTGACCGGAAATATGAATAATAGGAATTTTTATGGAATTTTTCTCCACATTAAATTGAATAATGATTGATTAATACTTTCATTCGATTCTAATAAATTAAATTAATTAATAAGTGAATGGAATAATATTTAAATTTAAAATTTTCAATATTATTCCATTCAATTATTATTTATCTTGATTTATTAGAATCAAATGAAAGTCCGATTCATCAATCGGTATTCAATTGAATGTGGAGAAAAATTCCATCAAAATTTCTATTATTCATATTTCCGGTCACGGTTAGAAAAAAAATAATAATTTGACTAAATCCAATCAAATCGAATTATTATTTAACTACTATTTTATTAAATTCTTTTATATTATTTTACAAAAGCTAGTCAGCCGATAATTACTGCACTGGCATTAATCTCGACCGTCTCCCGTGTTAACACAGACTTTGATTCCAATAAAAATACCATAAAAAATGTTATTATTCGTATTTACAGTCCCGATCAGAGAAAAAATAATAATTTGATCAAATAAAAATAAATAAAGTTATCATTTAAATATTATTCCATTCACTTATTACTCAATTTGATATATTAGAATCAAATGAAAGTATTAATCAATCGGTATTCAATTGAATGTGGAGAAAAATTCCATCAAAATTTCTATTATTCTTATTTCCGGTCACGGTTAGAAAAAAATTAATAATTTCACTAAATCCAATAAAATCGAATTATTATTCAACTACTATTTTATTTAATTCTTTTATATTATTTAAAAAAAGCTAGTCAGCCCATAATTACTGCACTGATATTAATCTCGACGGTCTCCCGAGTTAGCAAAAATTTTAATACCAACAAAAATTCCATCAATCTTTATATTATCAGTACTTACAGTGCCGAATTCCTCGCCAAACTGTCACCGCTCCACGTGTCGGTACGGACCGGTTGAAGTTGCTCGAACGCGTTTCACCGACACCGAACTGTCAAAAGTCTGTGATGTAGTCGCGCACGTACGCGTCAGTACACAAGGGTTGAACTTTCTCGAACGCGTTTTATCGACACCGAACTGTCAAACGTCTGTGACGTAGTCGCGCACGCACGCGTCAGTACACACCGGTTGAACTTGCTCGAAACGCGTTTCACCGACACCGAACACCACACGCGAACTGTCAACGGCCGTTACTATTACGTAGACGCGCACGGACGGGTTCCCGAGCCTCGCAACGGGCGCGACACAACCGATAAGAACGAGGGACTTTGAGCGACTGACGGACCGAGTGATAAGCGATAGCGCGACGCGCGACGCGAGAGTGGGGACTCTCGGACGGGTCATGTCGTTGCCCCGCCTACCGCGCGCGCCTGCGCTCTCTCGCTTCCTCGCTGCGAGCCCCATCGTCGCTCAATCGCTCGTCAGCCGCCATCGGTGGTTTTTATTAATGCTTCGGCCTGGACCAATCGCTCACTCAATCTCATTGTACGAACTTAACCCGGACGGTGGGCGGTACGGAAGCTCGATGCAGGCGTTCATACGCAATTGCAAGTGCAATTGTGCGTGGAACGGGACGAGTTGTGCGAGTGAAATCGGTATTGCAGAGAAATAATATTAATTTACGGTAATAAAAGGGAAATGACAGGAGAAGAACCAACGAAAAATTAATAAATGAAGAGTATTGATTTTAAAAAATTGAATAAATAGATTTTGAAAATGAATAATGAAAGGATTGAATACATTTTTAGTATAAAATTGTGAAATTAATGAGTGAGAAAAATCGAATGATTATACAAATAAATAATTTGGACAAATATAATAATTCAATGAATAAATAATTAATATTATTTGAGCAACATAATAATTAAATAAATAAATAATTTTGAGCAACATAATAATTTATTTAACAAATAATTTCGACAAATATAATTCAATGAATAAATAATTTTGACAAATATAATAATTCAATGAATAAATGAAATTTTAGAAATCGAATAATTCAATGATTGAATGAACAAGAACGAACCTCACTGATAATCCGTTCAAATCCAATGTTGGGTTGTGATTTTAAAAATTTACATAATCTGGACACTTGTTATGAATCATTAGTACATCCTTTCATTCGTTCATGTCAGTATAACTTGGACGAAACATCTGATAAAGAAAAAAAAAACATTTTTCTTTGTTAATAAACATCTACCTATTTATTTAAAAAATAAAAACAAGTTGGAACTTGCAATTTGCTTCCTCGAAATCGTAGGTAGTGAACGAAGATTTCTCTATGATGAATCATTTTTTTTGTTCTGAATCTGATAGATTAAACGGAGATATTTATATGAGTGGTAATTTTCTATTTAATCTTTGGCTTCCTCATAGAGGAATCTTCGTTCACTACCTACGATTTCGAGGAAGCAAATTGCAAGTTCCAACTTGCAGCTTGTTTTTGGAAATGTAAAAACGATACAAAATCCGATTCACGGCTTGAATCATGACCAAAATTATAGTTAAAGTCGGGGTTATAGAGCTCGACGTGCCTATTTGGCATCCCAAATTTGGCCAAAATTTGGGAGCCGTAGCTGAAACTGTTCTTGAGTTATACACGTTTGAATCTTGGGAGGTCACCTTGAACGTACATAACAATTCAAAGTGTCCTAAAATTCGAACGCGTTGTTCGGTTTCTACCAAATTTAGTAACAAATGAAGCTGATTGTTGGTTCAAGCGTGTGCATGAATTTGAGCACGTTCAGTCGAATATTTTCCAGCTTGCAGAGGTTCGAACTTCGAAATTTATATTTGCTATAAAATTAGATCCGCTGAGCCGATCTTTGCCAAATTTGGCAGATATCATTGCTTAATGATGTTCTATACTCGTGTAAATTTAGAGCTCGATTGGTTAAAGTTAACGAAAGTTATAGCGACAAATTTGATTTTTTGAAAAATTCAAAATATCATAAAATCGAAAATTATCGATGGATTCGGCCCAAATGCAATACCAACAAACATTATATACAAATCTCTTTGTCAAAAACTATTTAGACAAATATCTCAAAATTTGCGACAGTTATAGTGCGTACGTCCTTTTTTTGGAAATTTGAAAACGACACAAAATCCGAGCGACGCCTTGAATCATGACCAAAATTATAGTCGGAGAAGGGGTTATAGAGTTGCACATGCCTGCGAAATTTGGGGGCTGTAGCTGAAACCGTTCTCGAGTTATACACGTTTGAATTTTGGGAGTCCATTACACACATACACACACACACACACACACACACACACATACACACATACATCCGGACATTTTCTAAAAATGTGTTTTCTGGACGTTTTAGAACATTCTGAACATGGTGACATGAATATCTCGAAAAAAAAAATTTTCACCGTCACATAGCTTCCTCTATGAGGAAGCAAAATATGTAAATATATTATAAGGTTATTATAATATGTACACCAATTTTCAAATTAATAAATTGAATAGTCTGCGCGAAAAAAATTCTTGAAAATCCGTCTTTTTAAAGCCTTCTAACTGTATGTAAGCCCTTAACTACCTCGTCGATATCCATTCTGCGAATGAAATAATTCAAAGTTTTATTGAATTCGCACAGATTTCTGGCGATTGCAGTTGCGTGCGTAAGATTGTTAAAAAGTAATTAATTCAAAGGTTGACAATTACTTGCTGCATGTACTGAGCTCGAGGCGTTGTTCCTCTGCCATTATTTCAGCTTCCTGCTTCATCTTCCTTTCGAATCTTAGAATAAAACCCTGATAGTAGTCGTGCAGAGCAACGACGCCTCCCACACCAGCCTCTAGCAATACTTTTTCCATAGCGTCCTACGGAACAGATATCTCCTTCAAATCCACGTTTTTTTTCTCTCGATAAAATAGCGTTGGAAAAATAAACGACGAAAAGCCAAACATTCTCACCGGAAAACCATGGTCCTCCTGCTCCACGGTAACTTTGAGCAACAACGATATTCTACGCAAAAAATGTTCGGAAATATCGGTGAGCGTTTCCACGGCCGTGTCGGAAGACGTTTCAAAACCAATGTGAGCCAGTAAAACTATCACCGCGTGTTTCAACAATTTACGCGCCGTTGTTGGTTTCAAATGTGGTATTTTCGATATTCTCTTAAATATCGGCCTGCAACAGTTTAAGTATCGATCAAGTCCGTTTGTTTTTTCAAAAAGTTCAATTACTTTATTACAGATTTTTCATTTTGTTTAGTTTTTTTTTTTTTTGTTGTACTATTACCTGTCTGTACATGGCGATTGGAAGAGAAAAGGATTTAATGGCGTTTTCTCGTCTGGGAGCTCCTGCGACTCTATTGTCAATCCTAATCCCAAAATTGTGCCTTCGCCCTTAAATTAATGTCAATTGTTGTTGTTTTTTTAGAACTTTTATACTTTTAATGTTATGTTTTTTTCAAGCATTCAAATTTAAGGCCAACTATTTTTTCATTTCAGAAGTCTATATATATGTTATATATTGAGTTTGTCGTACTACAGACGTAAGCCTAACCTAAATCCCCGAGTATCCAAAGATTGCACCCCCCCCCCCCCCCAGTATCTCATCCTCCGAGTTTTTCTTAGCATAATAAATTTTGTCATCTATTGTTTGGGTTATTTTGGGTTAATTTTAATTTTTTCGATGGAGTGAAGACGTACAGTTTGTCGTACTACAGACGTAAGTCTAACCTAAATCCCCGAGTATCTAAAGATTGCACCCCCTCCCCCCCCATAATCTCATCCTCCGAGTTTTTCTTAGCATAATAAATTTTGTCATCTTTTGATTGGGTTATTTTGGGTTAATTTTAATTTTTTCGATGGAGTGAAGACGTACAGTTTGTCGTACTACAGACGTAAGTCTAACCTAAATCCCCGAGTATCTAAAGATTGCACCCCCTCCCCCCCCCATAATCTCATCCTCCGAGTTTTTCTTAGCATAATAAATTTTGTCATCTTTTGATTGGGTTATTTTGGGTTAATTTTAATTTTTTCGATGGAGTGAAGACGTACAGTTTGTCGTACTACAGACGTAAGTCTAACCTAAATCCCCGAGTATGTAAAGATTTCACCCCCCCCCCCCCCCCCCAGTATCTCATCCTCCGAGTTTCCCTTAGCATAATAAATTTTGTCATCTATTGTTTGGGTTATTTTGGGTTAATTTTAATTTTTTCGATGTAGTGGAATAGCTTTCTCCAAAAAATTATTGTTATATAATATTTATTTTATTGTTTTCATTTAGAATTGCATCAATCATGAAGTTAATAGCAATTATTACGCAATCATAAAAATAGGGACAAGCCTATATATTTGAGAAATAATTACAGTTTATAGAGCGTGGAAAGTAATATTATCCTTTTAAAACATATTAATTATGATATCATATTATATTATATTATTTTATCATATAAATTACGAAATCATATTATATAAATTGTAAAATAATAATATTATATTATACCATTATATTAAATATAAAATATTAACGTTTTTTTTCATCAACTTATAGTTTAAATGATGAATAATTGTTTGTTATAATAATATTAATTTATCAAGCCCCGTCTGAGAGTCCCCACCAGTCCCCCCCCCCCCCCCCCCCCACTCTCGCGTTGCGCGTTGCGCGTTGCGTTATCGCTTATCACTCGCCGCCTCGCCGGTCGCCGGTCGCCGAGTCCACAGTCAGTCACTGAACGTTGCTCGGCAGTATCGGTCGTGTCGCGCGGGTAGCGAGGCTCGGGAACGAGTGCGTGCGCGATTACGTCACGGCCGTTGACAGTTCGCGTGGTAGTTCGGTGTCAGTGAAACCAGTTCCAGCACATTTCAACCGGTGCGTACTAGAAGAGAGTGGCACAGGTCCCTAACGTGGGACGAACCAAATTAGGCTAAAAATTAAAAAAAAACCGGTGCGCAGTGACACGTGGAGCGGTGACAGCTGGGCGAGTAACACCGGACTGTGAGTACGAATAATATCAAGTTAAAATTTATCAAGCTATTATTGAAATATTATTCGATTCACTTGAAATTCATTTTCATTTATTAGAATTGAATAAAACTATCAATCAAATGATATTTAATTTAATTCCAATAAAAATTCCATAAAAATGTATAGTATTCGTATTTACAGTCTCGATCAAAGAAAAAAAATACTTTGATATGATTGAAATAAATAAAATTATTATTGAAATATTATTTCATTAACTTATTATTCAACGTTATTTATTGACATCAAATGGATGAATTAATTAAAATAACGTTGAATAATGAGTTAATGAAATAATATTTCACTAATAATTTTATTTATTTCAATTTACTCAAAGTATTTTTTTTCTTCGATCGAGATTGTAAATACGAATAATAGAAATTTTTATGGAATTTTTATTGCAACCAAAGTTAGTGCTAATGGTCGAAATTAATATATTAACGCAGTTGTTATCGGCAAACTATCTTTTTTATAATTATAAAATCGACTTAATTAAATGCAATGAAAATCATATAATAATTGAATTTAATTAAAATACATTGTATTTAATAACAATCGATTAATACTTGTATTTGATTAAAATCAATAAAATAAAATAATATTTTAATAAGAACTTAATTCAATTAAATTTAGTCAAATGCTCAGCAGCACCCTGCTATTTTACAGATCTCCGCGAACGTTTTTGTAGCATTGCGTGCGTACTCCTTACCTCTAGTCTTCATGACTCTGACAGTGGAGACTTCGACCGGTGGAGACTCCGACCATCCCTGAATAAATCTGAGCAAGTGTAATAAACAATTGTTCATTATTTACTCCATAAATGGATAAAAAATTATTATTATTATTAATTCCGATGAGTATCATTATTAATTGTCGATTAATTATCAAAATGTCATATTTAAATATTTATTATATCAATTGTAATTAATATATTTTTTATTAATGACTAATATTCAATGTCGTAACATTGTCTCTATTTGAAAAATAAAAGCAGAGCGAAAATTCAAACGATGCGTTGACCCGTCTGACCGGTGGTACGGTCGTACTGCCAAAGAAGAAAGATTTACATGGAAGAACAGGTCCCATGTTAAATTTTGGCACGAAAATGTAGTGTCGCGTTTCGCCTATAGTCGGCGCGCCGGTACATCGGTGAGACAAACACACAGAAAGACCTCTAAGCCCCGCCTCCCCCGTCATCTCTCTTGCGCTCACGATATTGCGGTATAACGATTGCTTTCTCGCACTCATGCGGCGATGCTCTTGTTGAACCGCCCAACTACCTCATTCCCGCACGAAGAATTGTATCGGCTCCTGTCGGCTACACTCGGTCACTCTTCTTGCTCGCCCCAGAGCGGTGGAAACTATCAGCTGACTACTTGTAATGTTTACACGATGCATGTGTAGGACCCAACGCGCGCTGTCCTAAGATAAATGTTATTTCTCTGATACCTAAGAAAAATCCTCACTTAAGGGCTCATATAACCCTGCGCCCGCTGAGAACCGAGCGCAATTTGAGAAATCATTATAAAGGTTATATAGAAAAACAAAATTAAAGGGCAGAAAAGCGTGTAAGTCCGCCGATAGCTTCCACTCCGGCAATGAGCTTCCAACGTTCCAACGCGAGTTGGATCAGGACCGATGAGAGAGGGCAAACAGAGGAGGATCGCACGAGACAGACTCGGTCCGCCGCTTAGCTTCCACGCCGGTTAAGAGAGACGGGTAAATAGCTTCCAACGCGAGTAGGAGCGAGACCGAAAAACGAGAGTGGAAGCATGCGAGGATTGCATGCGACACAGTCCGTCCGCCGCTTAGCTTCCACGCTGGCTAAGAGAGAAACGGTTAAATAGCTTCCAAATCGAGTTGGAGCGAGACCGATGAGAGAGAGTGCGAAAATAGGAGAATTGCCCGAGACAGAGTCGATCCGCCGCTTAGCTTCCACGACGGCTAAGAGAGAGACCCGTAAATAGCTTCCAACGTGAGTAGGCGCGAGACCGAAAAACGAGAGTGGAAGCATGCGAGGATTGCACGCGATACAGTCCGTCCGCCGCTTAGCTTCCACGCTGGCTAAGAGAGAGACGGTTAAATAGCTTCCAAAGCGAGCTGGAACGAGACCGATGAGACAGAGTGCGAGCATAGGAGGATTGCCCGAGACAGAGTCGATCCGCCGCTTAGCTTCCACGACGGCTAAGAGAGAGACCCGTAAATAGCTTCCAACGTAAGTGGGAGCGGAACCGCGATTGGGCGGAGCAAAGCCAGGTATCGGGAAGAGAAAGAGTGAACATATGAGAGGTGCACGAAAAAGAGAGGGTCCGCCGATAGTTTTCGATCCGGTTAGAGCGAGACCAGCAAATAGCTTCCAAGGCGAGTGGAAGCAAGACGAAAATGGGCGGAGCGAAGCCAGATAGCTGTGTATGCGTGCACATAGATAGGCGAAACAGCGCCAAAATCCGGCGGTGGCTGGAAGCGCAACTCTCCGTGGAAGCGAAAAATCGTGCAAACGGAGCCCATAAGACCTGTTCTTCCATGTAAATCTTTCTTCTTTGGTACTGCTGAGAGTTTGCGAGCCACGTCACAACTCGTCTCGTTGCGTCGCGCGATCCACGTCCAACTCCAAATCCGGTCCGGAGTAGTAGCTACATTTTTGTTAATAATTTCGTTTCTGTTGTTACAGCTGCCGCCGTCGTACACCATTCCATTTTTTTGCTCTTGCTCGCGCATCAGTTAGCATCATCACCGGCTATAATATTATCCGTGTCCTATCAACATTCGAACATAACCTCTCAACGTTTAACAGTTCAAACACTTATTCATAATTGATAATCGCAAAAATTATAATGCCCAAGACAACCGACGATTTAAAAAAAAAAAAAAAAAAAAAAAAAACGCCTCGACAACGAAGGTGAGAAGCGAGACGATAACGAAGGGAATGGCAAAAGATGTCAACTAACCATTTGAGCAGAAGAAAATGTGTCATCGACGAAAGGCTTTTATATTCTCCAATTGTGCGGTTCTCAAAGGTTTGTTAAATTAAAAAAAAAAAATTTATACACACATTTTTTCATCCTTCTAGCGAATCCAATTTCCGAGTTGCAGCTGCATTTTCAGATTATTCGTGCGGCGTTTACAACGTCGGTGAGAATTTAAGTAGAACCATCTTGCTGCCTCCCAATGACTCATCCATTGTGGGAATAAAATTTAGTCCAACGTCCAAACACATTTTATACACGGCAACGAGAGATGGGATTACCATTGTTTGTTTGATTTAAGAGACAAGGGAAGAACTGTTTCGACTATCAGAGGTGAGCGTGATGAATATATACTTGCTCTATTTCAAGCTACTTAAACCTTTATCTGGTGCTTCCCTTGTAATCGGACAAAGACCATTGATAATACATGGAGCTTTGTTATATTTAAGTTATTATTTTGGCAGGATATATAGTTGGTATTCTGTAATTATTAATTGTATCGAATAAATATTGCAGACTCAGCCACGGATGGCAAACTCAGACCGTTGTCAAGTTTCTATGTCAGTAGCGACGACAGGCTTGTCGTTGTCGGCAGTGAACACGTGGGAGGAGACGCTTTCATTTTATTTTGGGACCTTAGGTACAATGGTAGTCGAACAGAAGCAAACAACAATCTTCTTGGCGGCTATTGGGAATCGCGCATGGACGATGTGACCACTCTGGCGTTTCATCCTAACCGGATTGATCAATGTTTTTGACTTGACAAAAGATAACGAAGATTCGGCTCCTAATTTATTCGCTCAACACGGAATCCTCAGTCGTAAGTATAACTTCCAACAGGGATGCTTGGTAATTAATCGATATTGTTGTTATTGTATTTTAGGTTATTATTCATCGTATATATATTAAGGTGTGTGTGTTGGAAATGTTAATTAACAGTTGGCAGAAATATATTATGTATGTTAATACATATATTACAATAAATGAGAAAGGATCGAGTCAATTGGCTGGATGACGGAAATATATGGTGCACGATGCACGCTCATCAACTCTAACTTTGGGACTGCGAGGATGCTGAACCATACGGAAAATTCTATTGTAACGTCGTCGGATCATTGATGGTTTGTTTTGTTAAAATTTCTACAGATATTGAGGAGTTAAAATATTTATTTAATTACTTAATCTGTTGTATCAAAGCAATCGGATCCGGACACTTGTTGTTACGTCGTTAAAATGCACAACTCAAAAAACTTGTGGACAACCGTTTTAGATCGCTGTCTCGAGTGACGCGAGTGGGTAAGATCGGAATATTTTTTAAACAATGTATTTGTATTTAACTTAATGTTATTTGATTGACGATATTAAAATTGCAACGTTTAATTGTCAGGGGAGTAAGCGGTTTGGGATAACTTGGGCGTGTGTTACAATTTCATTGGAAACCAAAGAGCTCGTGCGAGATATCTGGTATCACGAAAAGGTAAGGAATCGCGGATCGCCTTCGTCTCGTATCAATAAATAAGTTAAACATTTTATTTTTTATCCCCACAACAGACCGATCGATTGATAACGGCCGGAGAAATGGGAATAATTAATGTGTGGAAGCGAAGCGATTCGGCACGGCAAGTCGTTGCGGTGCCAAAACCACTTGCTGCTGCTAAACCTCGGGACAAATTTATACGACCAAAACCCTACTGATTCTCGTCAAACCATTGCCCATTATCTTGAACATGTTATTAAATATATTTGTGTACTTCTATTAATTAAATAAATATATATTTTCCATTATAGGAATGGGCTCTGATTAAACAATTGTCTATCGGCGTCTAGAGTTTTGCTTTCGCCCAGAGATGTTTTATTCTTATATACTTAACATTAGAAAAAATATCCTATGTGTGTACCCGGGGACGGATGAATCTGTCAACAGCTGGAAGAACAAATATTGCATCATAGGGCCCGCGAGCTCTCGTTGGGAGGGAGGGGGAAGGGATATTTGTGTTACGATTGTACGAGGAAGGTTCATTTTATTTTTTATTTATTTATTTTTTTTTTTTTCGGGACGTTGACGCGTACGAAGCTCGAGAATAAAACACGATAGTGAAGAGACCGGCAAATTCCAGTCGTTGGCTCCACAACGTCCAGGGAGTTTTTCACAGTAAATACAAATAACGTCATCGTGGGTCGTCTTCGTTGGCGGTTGAGGAAGGTTCCCTCCGCTCCACGGCTCCCGCAGATATTTAATACTCGTTTTTTTTTTCTTTTTTTCCACCCTTTTTTCATCTCTAATTTTTTTTTGCACGGACCAACCACCCGAGCACCGATGTTGAAATCAATGTCGGCGTGTCAAACGCGCCTAAATGCCAATATACATGTATATTTATATTTATGTATAAATTAATAAACATAAATATATAAATATGAAACACCGCGATGCTCAGACAGTGACGGTAAATGGTTACGTGCCCCGTTGAATTTCAGTAATCGCCGGAATCCAGCCCCGTTTTGTTTATTTAATTATTTTCCATTGTTGAATCACCGGCCTATAAATTCTTCAATGATCAACGGGAAATCCCCTGGAGTCTCGGCAAAAGGCTCGTACGAAGGCAGCTGCAAGGTCGGTCACGCTGCTGCATAACGACGGGTCAAACATGGCCAACATCGTACGTCCTTTATGCCGTTACAAAAGAACCCTCCCATTCAAAGCTCGTGAGTACAGAGTCGTAACAATTTATAAAAACCGTTTCTCCTTGCTTCATTGGCATTTCTCTTTTCAAATACGTATTTTTTGGTGGTGGGTGGGGGCGGGCTTGTTCAGACCAGTAAAGGGCTAATGCTAATGCAATTACGGTAATTCAACGATAACTCGATCAACGTACTACGCCTTCGGAGGGTGGAGTACATTTTCAGTCTGCCCCCTCTCTCTCGCTCTCTCTAACACTCACTCTCTCTCCCTCTCTCGCTCTCTCTTTCGCTACCACTTCTCATTTCCTTATCGTTCTTAAGCGCCTGCAGCTTGTTGTTTGCGCAATCATTTTTTTCTTATTCATCTCGTTTTCGCTCATAAAAGCATTTTTCTCATCGCACCTCATTCTCACTCTCGACTAGCGCTTGCAATTCTCCCCATAGTTGACGTTTTTTTTTCTTTCTTTTTCGGATTTTCGTTTCTCATTTGTTTTATGCAACACATAATGCGACTAGGTAGTACAGGTTAATAATTAATAATTAATATCGTTAGTTATACAATAATAACGTATGACTAGACAATGCAAGATAATAATTATATTCGTAAATATTAATAATCGTGGATTGCAATTTATATCAACAATGTGACGGCGCATTTTATTTATCTTTTCCTGGTGTATTTTGTTGAGATTTTTCTGTTCTTTATTGTTTGTTTGTTGTTTTTTTTTCGTTTTTTTCATTTTTTCTTATGATTTTGTGTAAAATGTAAATATACGTGTGTCTGTTTTGTCATTTTTGCTTGCCTCAATATTTATGTTTTGTTTTCGCGTTCGGGGGGGGGGGGGGGGGGGGGGATAATCTCCGCGAGTCAGTCTCTCATATTCAGGATCAAGGATCGTCCGATAGATTTCTTGTTTATTTGTCCGTGCAGTCTGTCCCCGGTGTGTATACACTTGTTTATAATCTTTGTAAAACAATGAATGACATTTTTATAAAATCGTTCGTTTTTCTCTATTTTTTCTTCAATATCCGTATTAAATAAATAGGTAGAAAACACAATTATTAAAGATTTGGAAAAAAAGAAAATTTGAAAAATATCAAGAATAAACTGAATTATCAAGCGGACCGTGGCTCAACACCTTATTTCAGATAAATAGAAAGATAATTTTCATATTAAAGTTATTGTTGAAAAGTTTAACATATAATTATATATTCTTCACAAACTCACCTGTCTGCAGAAAACGTGGGTTAATAAAGGATAATTATGCACTTATTTTGAAATTGGTTAAATAATATCCAAGAGGCTAGACTAATTTCAGGACAATTTTTTTATGTATTATTTCAATGTGTCCAGCACCATGCTTGCCTAAAAGAAGAGCAATACAATAATCGCACCTGTATTTTTTCGACTCAAATGGCAACGGTCATTCAACAAGCGCCGTAATAAAATTCTTGTAATTTACGCAGCTCATTTCAGAGCTGGTTCTTGGCTTCTGCGTTATCGCCAACCTTAACGACAGTTCCCTAACAGAATTCCATTGCGAAATGTCCGCCATGAGTCTGATTGTTCCACCAACATTTAGCACAGGAGCGGATGAAATGTCAAAATTATTGTTGTGTGCACATGGGACATGGTATTAGCTACATATTACCTAATGCCTCTAATAGATGGTGGCAATTGTCGCTACAACGACGGACAGTGACCAAGTTTTGCACTACGAATCGAAGATGACTGTGAAACAGTAAGATTTTTAGCGGTTATGCTGCTCTTCCAGCAACAGTCGAAGGGTTCATCCGTCACCGCTATCACCTGGAGAATAAATGCACAAAGGTCGGGGCCCGTCAGTCCTCAGAAGTGTGGGGACCAAACTTTGGTAGCACACTTAAAAAAGTTTTGGTTTACCAAAATTTGGTCCCACACAGTTCGGTACGTCCCCACATTTCGGTCACTGCAGTCGAGTCGTCACCGCGGACAGCGATGACCAAATTCTTGCTGCGCACTCAACTGCGATAACAAAAAATTTTCAGCGCACCAGCTAACACAGCGGTGAGAGGGTTCACTCTCCGTTACGAGGGACGCAACGAACCTCCGCACTCCCACTTTTGAACCAAAATTTTTTAAGTGTGCTACCAAAATTTGGTCCCCCCCCAGTTCAGTACGTCCCCACATTTCGGTCACTGTAGTCGAGTCGTCACCGCGGACAGCGATGACCAAATTCTTTCTGCGCACTCAACTGCGATCACAAAAAATTTTTGGCGCACCGGCTACCACAGCGGTGAGAGGGTTCACTCTCCGTTACGAGTGACGCAACGAACCTCCGCACTCCCACTTTTGAACAAAATTTTTTTAAGTGTGCTACCAAAGTTTGGTCCCCACAGATCGGTACGCCACCACCTTTCGATCACTGCAGTCGAGTCGGCACCGCAGACTACGATTACCAAATTCTTGCTGCGCACTCAACTGCGATCACAAAAATTTTTCAGCGCACCAGGGAACACAAAACATGAAATTTCTCAAATTTACTCAAGACGACGCAAAGTAGAACTTTGCATATTGCTATCGGATTATTTTTAACTTTTTATAAAGCTTCCCGCACATGAGAAAGCTAAAATTTATAAACGTTCCTATACATTTAGAAAAGAGTAACAAATAATGCGAAAACAGTATGCAAAGTTCTACTTTAATTTCACTAAAATTTATTGAAATAACTTCTTATTAAAATATTATTTTATTTTATTTATTCGAATTCGAATCAATTCTAATAAATCAAAATGAATTCAAAGTGAATCGAATAATATTTCAATAATAGCTTCGTAAATTTCATTTCGGGGAAATAATTTTTTTGTTCTCTGATCGGAACCGTAAATAGAAATAATAGAAATTTTGATGACATTTTGCTCTACATTAAATTGAATACCAATTGATTAATACATCAATTTTATCTCAATAAATAACGTTGAATAATAAGTTAATGAAATAATATTTCAATAATAATTTTATTTATTTTAATTTAGTCAAAGTATATTTTTTCTTTGATCGAGACTGTAAATACGAATAATATAAATTTTTATGGAATTTTTATTGGAATTAAATAAAATATCATTTTATTGATAGTTTTATTCAATTCTAATAAATGAAAATGAATTTCAAGTGAATCGAATTTAATGTAGAGCGAAATGTCATCAAAGTTTCTACTATTTCTATTTACGGTCCCGATCAGAGAACAAAAAAATTATTTCCCCAAAATGAAATTTATCAAGCTATTATTGAAATATTATTCGATTCACTTGAAATTCATTTTGATTTATTAGAATTGAATAAAACTATCAATCAAATGATATTTAATTTAATTCCAATGAAAATTCCATAAAAATGTATATTATTCGTATTTACAGTCTCGATCAAAGAAAAAAAATACTTTGACTAAATTGAAATAAATAAAATTATTATTGAAATATTATTTCATTAACTTATTATTCAACGTTATTTATTGTCATCAAATGGATGTATTAATTAAGATAACGTCGAATAATAAGTTAATGAAATAATATTTCAATAATAATTTTATTTATTTAAATTTAGTCAAAGAATTTTTTTTTTTTTTCGATCGAGATTGTAAATACGAATAATATAAATTTTTATGGAATTTTCATTGGAACCAAAGTTAGTGCTAACGGTCGAAATAATTATATTAACGCAATTGTTATCGTCAAACTATCTTTTTTATAATTATAAAATCGACTTAATTAAATGCAATGAAAATCATATAATAATTTAATTTAATTAAAATACATTGAATTTAATTACAATCGATTAATACTTGTATTTGATTAAAATAAATAAAATAAAATAATATTTTAATAAGAACTTAATTCAATTAAATTTAGTCAAATGCTCAGCAGCACCCTGCTATTTTACAGATCTCCGCGAACGTTTTTGTGGCATTGCGTGCGTACTCCTTACCTCTAGTCTTCATGACTCTGACAGTGGAGACTTCGACCGGTGGAGACTCCGACCATCCCTGAATAAATCTGAGTAAGTTTAACAAACAATTGTTCATTATTTACTCCATAAATGGATAAAAAAATGATTATCATTATTAATTTCGATGAGTGTCATAATTAATTGTCGATTAATTATCAAAATGTCACGTTTAAATATTTATTATATCAATTGTAATCAATATATTTTTTATTAATAACTAATATTCAAAGCAGCAATATAAAAGCAGAGCCACGTCTCGAATGCAGTATAGCGCGGTGCATCGACATATAGATATGCACCGATAATACTGCAAGAAAATGTGAAATCGTAATAAAAAGAGAGGAGACTAGGTGGGTTTATCGCTCTCTCACTCTCTCTCTCTCTCTCTCTCTCTCTCTCTCTCTCTCACGGAAAAGAGAAAGAGAGGAATAAACCCACCTAGTCTCCTCTCTTTCTATTACGATTTCACTTTCTCTCGCATTGGTATCGGTCCATATCTATATGTCGATGCACTGCGCTATACTGCATTCGAGACTTGGCTCGCGAACTCTCAGTCGTAAGAACGTACCACCGGTCAGACGCATGGTTTTAATTTTCGCTTGGTTACGACATTGAATATTAGTTATTAATATGGAAGGTATGGATGATGTGGCAATTAAGGGAGAAATGATAAATATGTTGGGAGGAAAAATACAGGAAGAAATATGTAAATATTTTCGAGAATTGGAACGCGTTTTGAAGGCAAAGAGCGGAGTGGAAAAGAATGTGGGTGTGGAAGAAACAGGAGAATGAATGAAACAGAGTGAAAAGCCCAGAAAGTGTGAGACCAAAGAGATGACAAAGAAGGTCGAAATAGGAGGGTAAGGACTTGTAGAAATGTAAAAGATAAGAGAAATGTTGTACCTAAAAATAATCTTTGTAAAAAACTTTGTAAAAGTTGTGCAAATAAAACTCTATTGATTGATAAAAAATATATATTTATTACAATTGATATGATAAATATTTAAATATGATATTTTGATAATTAATCGACAATTAATTATGATACTCATCGGAATTGATAATAATAATAATCTTTTATCCATTTATGGAGTAAATATGAACAATAGTTTGTTAAACTTACTCAGATTTATTCAGGGATGGTCGGAGTCTCCACCGGGCGAAGTCTCCACTGTCAGAGTCATGAAGACTAGAGGTAAGGAGTACGCACGCAATGCTACAAAAACGTTCGCGGAGATCTGTAAAATATCAGGGTGCTGAGTATTTGACTAAATTTCATTTAATTAAATTCTTATTGAAGTATTATTTGATTTTATTTATTTAAATCAAATAGAAGTATTGATCGATTATAATTAAATTCAATGTATTTTATTTAACGGTTATTGAAAACCGTTTAATTATTACGTGAGATATTTTTTTAATTTAATTTTTTTTATTCGCGACGATGCAATAGCTTTCTCCGAAAAATTATTGTTATATAATATTTATCCTATCGTTTTCATTTAGAATTGCATCAATCATGAAGTTAATAGCAATTATTACGCAATCATAAAAATAGGGACAAGCTTAAATATGAGAGAAATAATTACAGTTCATAGAGCGTGGAAAGTAATATTATATTTTTAAAACATATTAATTATGATATCATATTATATTATATTATTTTATCATATAAATTACGAAATCATAATATTATATAAATTGTAAAATAATAATATTATATTATACCATTATATTAAATATCAAATATTGACGTTTTTTTCATCAACGCATAGTTTAAATGATGAATAATTGTTTGTTATAATAATATTTATCTATCAATAATATGTTAAAAAAATGGGGAAACGTTAAATTAATTTATTATTCTCTTTCCTCCACAGCGTCTCCAACTTTTCGCACACCCATAGATACATGTAATATAAGCCGTTAACTACAAAGCCTAAGCTTACTAGCTTTCAAATACAAAACGAAATGCCCCTTGTGAGAGTCCCCACCAGTCCCCCCCCCCCCCCCACTCTCGCGTTGCGCGTTGCGTTATCGCTTATCACTCGCCGCCTCGCCGGTCGCCGAGTCAGTCACTGAACGTCGCTCGGTAGTATCGGTCGTGTCGCGCGGGTAGCGAGGCTCGGGGACGGTCGCGTGCGCGATTACGTCACGGTCGTTAACAGTTCGCGTTATAGTTCGGTGTCAGTGAAACCAGTTCCAGCACGTTTCAACCGGTGCGTACTACAAGAGAGTGGCACAGGTCCCTATAACGTGGGACGAGCAAAATCAGGCTAAAAATTAAAAAAAAAACCGGTGCGTAGTGACACGTGGAGCGGTGACAGCTGGGCGAGTAACACCGGACTGTGAGTACGAATAATATCAAGTTAAAATTTATCAAGCTATTATTTAAATATTATTCGATTCACTTGAAATTCATTTTCATTTATTAGAATTGAATAAAACTATCAATCGAATAATATTTAATTTAATTCCAATAAAACATTCCATAAAAATTTATATTATTCGTATTTACATTCTCGATTAAAGAAAAAAAATACTTTGACTAAATTGAAATAAATAAAATTATTATTGAAATATTATTTCATTAACTTATTATTCAACGTTATTTATTGACATCGAATGGGTGTATTAAGTACTTGGTATTCAATTTAATGTAGAGCAAAATGTCATCAAAATTTCTATTATTTCTATTTACGGTCCCGATCAGAAAAAAAAAATTATTTCCCCAAAATGAAATTTATCAAGCTATATTATTGAAATATTATTCGATTCACTTGAAATTCATTTTCATTTATTAGAATTGAATAAAACTATCAATCAAATGATATTTAATTTAATTCCAATAAAAATTCCATAAAAATTTATATTATTCGTATTTACAGTCTAGATCAAAGAAAAAAAATACTTTGATATGATTGAAATAAATAAAATTATTATTGAAATATTATTTCATTAACTTATTATTCAACGTTATTTATTGACATCAAATAGATGTATTAATTAAAATAACGTTGAATAATAAGTTAATGAAATAATATTTCACTAATAATTTTATTTATTTCAATTTAGTCAAAGTATTTTTTTTCTTCGATCGACATTGTAAATACGAATAATAAAAATTTTTATGGCATTTTTATTGGAACCAAAGTTAGTGCTAATGGTCGAAATTAATATATTAATTCAGTTGTTTTCGGCAAACTATCTTTTTTATAATTATAAAATCGACTTAATTAAATGCAATGAAAATCATATAATCATTGAATTTAATTACAATCGATTAATACTTGTATTTGATTAAAATAAATAAAATAAAATAATATTTTAATAAGAACTTAATTCAATTAAATTAAGTCAAATGCTCAGCAGCACCCTGCTATTTTACAGATCTTCGCCAACGTTTTTGTAGCATTGCGTGCGTACTCCTCACCTCTACTCTTCATGACTCTGACAGTAGAGACTTTGGACCGGTGGATACTTGGCGGGTGGAGACTCCGACCATCCCTGAATAAACCTGAGTAAGTGTAAAAAACAATTGTTCATTATTTACCCCATAAATGGATAAAAAATTATTATTATTATTATTATTATTATTTCCGATGAGTATCATTATTAATTGTCGATTAATTATCAAAATGTCATAATTAAATATTTATTATATCAATTGTAATTAATATATTTTTTATTAATGACTAATATTCAATGTTGTAACATTGTCTCTATTTGAAAAATAAAAGCAGAGCGAAAATTCAAACGATGCGTCTGACCCGTCTGACCCGTCTGACCGGTGGTACGGTCGTACTGCTGAGAGTTTGCGAGCCGCGTCACAAGTCACAACTCGTCTCTTTACGTCGCGCGATCCACGTCCAAGTCCGGTCCGGAGTAGTAGCTACATTTTTGTTTATAATTTCGTTTCGGTTGTTACAGCTGCCGCCGTCGTACACCATTTCATTTCTTTGCCCTTGCTCGCGCATCAGGTAGCATCATCACCGGCTATATTATTTCCCGTGTCCTATCAACATTCGAACATAACCTCTCAACGTTTAACATTTCAAACACTTGTCCATAATTGATAATTGAGAAAATTATAATGCCCAAGATATCCGACTGGTCAAAAAAAAAAAAAGCCTCGACAACGAAGGGGACAAGCGAGACGATAACGAAGAGAATGGTAAAAGATGTCAACTAACCATTTGCGCAGAAGAAACTGTGTCATCGACGAAAGGCTTTTATATTCTCCAATTGTGCGGTTCTCGAAGTTAATTAAAAAAAAAAATTTTCATTTTTATTGTACAATTAATAATAAAATTTCCGAGTTGCAGCTACATTTTCAAATTATTGCTACGGCGTTCACAAGGTTGGTGAGAATTTGAGTAGAACCATCTTGCTATCTACGAACGACTCATACATTGTGGGAATAAAATTTAGTCCATCGTCCAAACACATTTTATACACTGCAACGAGAGATGGAATTAACATTGTTTGTGATTTAAGAGCCAAGGGAAGAACTGTTTCGACTATCAGATGTGAGCCTGATGACAAAAATGCTAGAAGTATAGAAACATGGAAGAGGTGAACAGAGAATTTCAACCGAGCGACCGTTTGCATGTCCAAGAGCAAGGAAGTACATCAGTGCCGATAAAGCAAAGAGGTCGACTCAAAAAAATCGACAGGGCGACCGTTTTGATGTTAAAAAGCGAGAAAGTGGCTAAAGAAGTATTCCGAGTCGAAAAATAGTAAAGGGGTAAATCTGAAATGTAAGAAAAGCAATCCTCCAAATTTTCATTTTTCATCACTGGGAATTCCAAAATAAATGATAAAAAATTTAGTTTTTTTCGTAGATTTTTGTTTGTTAATCATTCTTATTAAATACATTGAACGAAACATAGCGTATCACTGTTTTGAATTTTTGTTAGGAATCCGATTGAGGTTATTTAGGTTTAAACAAAGATAATATCTGTTTGTAAGATATTCTTATATGGATTCGACCGACGGTAGAGAAATTAATCTGCATCCGTTCGATTAATTGTTAACCAAAGCTGCACATGTTGCGTTGCCCATCGTGTTATCGCTTATGTTCGGACCCATAATAAATTGTCAGCACGATGAGACTTAAAACTTAAGGCTGGGGAGGTTGAAATTTTTTTTTGCTTTTTCCACGATTGCCCCTGTATTTTTTTTGTTTTTTGTAGTGTTTATAATTCGTAAGGTTGTTGCGTATCGAAAATGTAAACGACTGCTCAAGGTGGAGGTGATGAATGGGATTCCAGAGATAATTTGGGTGTAACATCGATACTTTGGTCGGATCGTGAGTTGGACGATGAATATCCAAAAGGGTCGTCTCCGGAGCTCGTCCGAAATCTCGTCGTCGGTACAATTTCCTTCACGGTTGAGGATGGGAGTGCGCGTTATCCATACTAACAATCCATCGTGAAATAAGTACTCAAGTTGGGTAGAATAAATTGGTTCGGAAAAAGATTGTATTGTATAACCCAGGCTCCCGGAAAATAGTATATTTGTGAATCGAGTTTATTAATTCCGACAATTTAATAAATCATTGATCATGGCCGTTTAATGTGTGAAAAACTTTAGGACAGAAATTAATATTTATAACATAATCATACTCGTTATCGAGATATAAAGCAATGTATTTAACAAATGATGACAAGTTACTGCGCGAAAATACGTAGTTGAATAAACTATTGAACGTTGTTATGAGAAAAAAAATGTGTATATAATATTATATATATGAAAATCACGAAATTCTTGAGGGTTCATGATGGGCAACAACGATCCAACCATCATCACCGGGAACAAACGAAGATATATCTTGGGACGTTTGATCCTGTCCAATGGCGGTAGAACGATTAGCAGCAGCACGAGCTTTCATTATCTCTAATTGCCGTTTAAGATTACGATAAAGCTTGACAAGGGATTCCTGAAAAAACGTTTGATTGTCAAATAATGTGAATTATTAAACACTTTCGTCGCCCAATTTGATTTAGCCATGTATTTAGCTATTGGATGTGACCGAAATATGGGTGACGGGGCGACAAAAGTGTTAATTAAATCTATACCTAACTGACCTTTTCATCTTCGAGTTTTTGAAGCTCTCGTTGTTGCCTGAGTCTATCGCCGGTCAAACTTTTCAACGTGTCACTTTTCTGTTGTCCGACCAGTGCAATTTCCGTCTGAAT
This sequence comes from Sussaba pulchella, assembly GCA_963971145.1. Lineage (NCBI taxonomy): Eukaryota > Metazoa > Arthropoda > Insecta > Hymenoptera > Ichneumonidae > Sussaba > Sussaba pulchella. The sequence continues at coordinate 24,899 of CAXAQZ010000751.1, forward strand.
CTCAAGATATTGTTGGGCGAGTTTTTTGTGTTGTTGAAATATATCTTGTGATAATTGACACGTATGATCGGGAGTTACGGGTCGCAACTCAGCGTCCAGTAAACGATATACATTGTCCAAATCTTGGCCGGATGTACTACTGTCTGCGACAATCCATAAAAAGAAAAAGAAAAGAAAAAACGACAAGAAGAAAGGGGGTAATGATTAAACCCTTAAACAAAAAAGTGTTTCACTCATAGTGTGACATTATTAATGTTGGGTCATTGTGATAAAAATTTATACACTCGACACAAGGGGTTGGGTGAAACTTTGGCCTTATCGAGAGATAAGACAAGTTATGAAAAATAGTTAAATCCAACTGTAACAATGTCTCACGGACGTATGTAAAAGTCGGTTAAAAATGGTTAAATAAAAATATCGAACGGGATTTTGGCGATCCGCCAACCGTCAACCAAACAGAGTTTGACAATCTACCGTTCCGACGGATGGATCATCATCATTATTATTAATATCCGGTTGCGGCTGTTGATATTGACGAATGACGTTGTTTCAGTAACAAGCTCGACGAAAGTTATGGTGCACGTTCGAGAGTCGAATCGCTACTAAAGACAACAACAAACGTTCTGACTATAATGGGCAGGCTGACTCAACCCCACACCTGCCGCCGGATAACCTTCCCCGTTCCCGATCTTCGTCGCGCCCGTCTTGTCGTTGCCTCAACTCAACTTTATTATTTCGTTCTTCATCGAAAATAACACCGATGATTGTAAAAAATATATAAAAAAATTTAACGTTATTATATTTCGTAATAAGGGTAAGAGACGGTAGTGACGACGACCAAACCCGATGTCAATTGAGAGAATTAGGTTTGAAATAACTCGTGTACCGAAGGACCCGAGGCGGGGGAAAATTCTATCGCGTTGCTGCGATAACCACTTGAACGAGACTGACGATGAGACCGAATGAGTCAGCCGTGCGAGCTATTTTGAGGTATAATTTAATGGTCAGACGGTTTAAGACAGTTTTAGGTGGGATACTTTCTATTCAATGCGTGACAATGTTTCCGTCTGAGAATTTACCATTATAAAACGTTAATATAATTCGAAAAATTCATATGTAGCTAACTCACGGATAAATTTGTTATTATTTTTTCGTAGCATCTTATCGAGGCCAGCCATATTACCAAGTTCCCACGAACATTCGGATGTACGTCCAGTTTCCCAAGCGTCCTAAAATAAAACAATTTAAATCTCGTGAGATATTAAAAAACGGTTGTTTAGAGAGATAAAAACAATAAACGGTCTACGTGACATACGGGATCGCAATGAACGTGGAGAGGCTGAAAACGGGTAGATACGGTATCATCAGGCTCATTATGTGTAATTTTATAAGTATCACCCGATGTTTGTTCGAATAAACGATTATTCAAACTCGACGGTTTACAACAAACATTATCATCAATAACCGATTTAAAATCCGAGGTATTATGAAAAATATCAGACGATCCTTGTTTTTTCATCATTCCATTGACATAAGCGTTTGCTTTAGTTATTTCCTTCTCCTTCTTTCCTTCGCTATCAAAGTCCTTATTTTCCTTCTCATCGTAACAATAATCATCACCATAATAATCATCATAATCGTCATTAGAATGGACGTTATGAACGATGGACTCTTTTTCGAATTGGTCATTTATGCTTGAACAACACGAGTATACGAGAGGTTCCGATTGTCCGTGAAAAAGTTCCGAGAGACAAGTCATTATTCGCACAACTTCGTTCATCGACGGTCGGTCTTCGGGAATTTTTTTCCAGCATCTGTTAAACAACAATCAAATGTCAATTAATCGTTAACTATTTTTATTTAAATAAACATTATAACAATTAGTTATGGGGACGTACCGTACTATAAGATCACAAATGGGTTTAGGGCAACCTTCCATCAACGGTGGACGTTGGCCTATGTGAACTGCCCACATAATACGATAAGCAGAACCGCCGATATCATCGAAAGGTTTTCGTCTAGAAAGAACTTCCCAGAGTATAACTCCCCAGCTGAAAACGTCACACTTCTCTGTATAGCGCGATCCCTCGAATACTTCAGGCGCCATCCACGCGGCGGAGCCTTTATTATTGGTCATGTACGTATTGAGATCGCAAGCTGTTCCAAAATCGCATATTTTCAACGTACGTCCGCCAAGTACGAGTAGTAAATTTGGAGGTTTAAGATCTCTGAAGATTAAATTGATTAACGGCTCAGAAAATAAAATAAAATAATAAATAGATGTAAGGTCCTAATAAATCCTCGTCTTATTTATTACCTGTGTATCAGCGGCTTTGGCTTCATGTTGTGAAGATAAGCAACTCCGCAGGCGCATTGAAGGGTCCAGCTAATGGCATGTGCCGCAGTGTATTTAGGTTGGGGTTGACAATGCAAAACTGGGTGGACCCAACAAGAAACATTTTTTTTTTTTTAAACCGTTTTTAATTAATTAATGCGGTATTATTGGATAAAGAAAAAGTTAACATACCATTGTATAGAGATCCACCTTCGGCGTATTCCATAACCAAACATACAGGATTGGCGGTACAAGCTCCGTACAATCTAACAATATTGGGATGAGCCACTCGGGATAGTTGTCGTACTTCCACCGCAAAAGCTCTTTTTTCTCCTTCGGTATCTATGTGTTTGACAGCCACGTAACGACCTCGCCATCGCCCTTTCCAAACAACGCCGAAAGAACCTTTTCCCACTACCTGGTTTCAACGAGAAACGAAAAATAAATAATCAAACAGATTTAATAAATATTGGACGGATAGAAAAGAATATAGTTTGAGAAAACGATAAAACAATACCTCTTCCGTTTCAATCTCATTGTAATCAATCTCTTGGACAAACTGTTGTTGACATCCGGACGTTGATTCCTCGTTATGTTTACTCGAATCGATATCGCACAAACGATTATCCGTCATTTTGTCCAAACTACTTGACAGGTTAACACCGAGGAGCAATAGCATCATAGCGTCGTTCTTGTTGTTGTTGGTACTGTTGGTGCTGCTGCTGCTGCTCCTGCTGCTGCTGCTACTGTTGTTGTTGTTGTCGTAGCAGTAACGGTAGCCGTAGCAGTAGCAGTAGCCGTCGCCGTCGTCCTCGTCGTCGCGACGTTATCATAGCTCGACAAAATAAATTTATCAATCAGTCCATTGTTAATCACTGCGATATCCATAACAACGTAAAGAGGTTAGTAATATAATTAATCGTCGGTGCTACCGCGAGTACATTTAATTACATGGATGTAGATGGCTCGTCAGCAGATTGGGGCGTTCGAGATAAATGTCATCGCCAATGTATTATGTATTTTCAATTGGATCGATTATTAATTAATTATTTAATCGTGTAATCCGGGCAACTCGAAAGATTTGACAAAAGTTGTTTGATAGAACCGTCAGCTGGCAAGTGGTGACAACCATACCGACGTCACGCTGCACAGAGAGGGAGCTGGACGGACCACCGACGACATACGCCCACACGAAAGAGTGGGCGGTAAGGCGGCGGTATTAGTATTATGAGCAGCACTACCATGCAATACGTTTGCGTTGCAGTACGTTGCTACTGATTGCGAGCGGTTGGTGTTGCTGGTGTTGGCCCAAAACGAACGACTCGGAGGGACCGCATCAACTGGCATCAAACTTCCTCCCCAACCCGCCCCCCCCCCCTTCGCCTTTGGCAATCGATAACTTTCCCATCCATTTTCACGACGATATCACCAAACAAAAAAAAAAATAATCACAATACAAACGAGATAACACAACACGAAATAAGTAAATATTTATTTGGCTATATCTATAACGTTAAACCGCAACGCGGATAATATGGCCAAACCGATATCGGAACGTTCGGTTTTGCCGGATGAGAAAAGTTATATTCTCGATGCAAGAAAGAACTACGAAGATGTAAGTAATATGTCTACAATTGTCTTTTTAAAAAACATAAATTTAAGAGTATTATTACGGACGATTCGACGGGTCGAAGGCTGTTCGGGCTCCTCTGTACATAGTCGATAACTAAACGAAATATACCAATATTAATTTGTTAGGATAATAAATTGGAAAAATGGCAAAAAAAAACTTTTTTTTTTTCCTCGCTTTTGTCAATTCGTTCAATTGTGAACGACCGTGTTTTAGATTAAACAAAAACTACGGCAATGCTAATATTATACGGAATATCTTTAAAAAAATGTCAAATGTATAGCAATCGAATACTCGAACGGTCCGTTGAAGAAAAATTATGGAATTTTACAGAGTGGAAGTATTGGTACGGATGATTCGTGCGATGATTTGAGACGACTCGTAAGGGTAAGGATTCTATTGACCGCGCCCGTCGCGGTCTCATATTATCATATTACGTACATGTAGTGTAGGGTCCTTGGTTAAGGCACGGCATGAAACAAACATTTTATTTAAAGAAAGAAAAAAAACATTCATTAACGCTTATCTTTAATTGCCAATTTCCAGGTGGGGAGTATTGTATAAAAAGCCTCATCGATTTCATATGATATTATATTATTCTCACCCGTATATGTGTGAATTATAACAGTTTTGGACTAAAATTGTTTTTTTTTTTTTCGCGTTTTATTATAATCAATCGTTTCGACATCATAGAAGCAATCCATGTCCATGTACTATGGACAATAAATAAATATATTATTTTTCCACTTGCAGGAAGACGATAATGAATCGGGAAAATTTACGAGCTTACCGCTCGCAAGTTTTAACTTTATAAATTCGATAATCGGTAGCGGTGTTATCGGTGAGTATTCGTGTTTTTTTTTCGGCAACGCATAAAAATACCGTTTACCCGAAAATAGTCCGTTTGTCCAAGGTATACCATACGCTTTACATCAATCAGGATTTGGGCTTGGAATGGGACTTTTGTTACTCGTTGCATTTCTCACTGATTACTCGTTGATTCTCATGGTACGTAGTGGTCATCTGTGTGGCGAAATGAGTTATCAGGGACTGATGCGAGCAAGTTTTGGTCGTCCGGGATTTTACATACTAACCGCTCTTCAATTTATCTACCCGTTTATAGGCAAGTTATTATTATTATTATTATAATATTAATAATAAAAAGGTAATAATGCTTGATATAGTTATAAATAATAAAAAAAATGTTATTAATTACAGCCATGGTCTCGTACAATGTCGTCGTGGGTGATACGGTGACCAAAGTTATAATCCGACTAACCGGAATGGAGGAAACCAATGTATTTGGTCAACGTCAAGTCGTTATACTTTTGTCTACATTATGCATAACCATACCACTGTGTCTATATCGTAATGTAGCGCGTCTCGCCAAGATATCATTTCTTTCTTTGGTATGCGTCGGTTTTATTCTCATTGCGATATTCATTAGAATGGACAGCATGAGTTCGATCGTGTGAGTTATTGTGACTATTTGATATATCAAGACGTTTATCGAAATATTAATATAAATATAATATTATTAACTTTAAATATATTATTGTTGTTTTAGTCCCGAAGAAAAAGACAGTTGGAGATTTGCCAATTTACCGGGAATAATACCGTCGGTCGGTATAATGGCTTTTGCATTCATGTGTCATCATAATACTTTTCTCATTTATGGCTCAATAGAGAGAGTCAATCAACAAAAATGGGACATAGTAACTCACTGGTCGCTGTGCACATCTTTCATTGTCGCGGCGGCTTTCGGTGTAGCCGGTTATGTTACATTTACCTCACATGTACAAGGTGATTTAATGGAAAATTATTGTTGGGACGATGATCTGATGAATTTAGCAAGAATAATGTTTAGCGCCACGATATTGCTTACATTTCCGATCGAATGTTTCGTAACTCGGGAGGTTTGTTTATTTACAATATTTTACATTTTTCATTAATTCATATGAATATATTATTTTATTATTATATTATTTCAGGTTATCATGACAGCGATCAAGGGAACGCCCGATGAAAATACCAATGAGAATCACGACATGTACATAGCCGGTTCCGACCGACGATATCTCATTATCACCATGGGTATCATAACGAGCGCCTATCTTATATCCATGTCGACCGATTGTCTCGGGGTTGTTCTAGAATTGAATGGAATTTTGGCCGCTGTACCATTGGCTTATGTATTGCCGGCTCTTTGTTATCTCAAACTCGAAGAGGGAAATGTCTTATCAAGAAAAAAACTTCCGGCTTTTGGTCTGCTCGTTGCTGGAATATTTGCAGCTGCATCTGGTTTTCTTCTTGTTATATTTAACAACGATACGGCAGAATCGTGTGTTCATGGAAAAATAATGCAATATTGTATAAAGAGGAATAATAATTATGACAATAATACGGTCGACGTTAATTCTATAGCGACGATGACGACGACGCCGTATGTTACGAGTACGTTAGGAAGGTTAACCGAAGAAATAACAAAAAATCTTATTGATATTAGGCCAACGACAGATTCAACAATGACACCGGTCATTAATTATAATAGTACTGCTGTAACAAGCTTGGTCAACTGAAGCTAAAAATCAATTTGTCCCATTCATATAGATATTTCATTTAAATTTATTTAGGTTATTATAAACT
>CAXAQZ010000752.1:7500-10000 GCA_963971145.1 Sussaba pulchella
TCAGGTGGCCAATCACTGTACCCAGAAATGGGTTTCGGTTTTTGAAAGCAATGCGCGTGGAAAGCGAGGCTAAGGACTGCACCCAGAAATGGGATTCGGTCTGCCAAGCAATGCGCGTGGAAGAAAAGCAGCCGATAGCTAGGCTGCAGTGGTGCGGGTGCGCCAGTTATCGGCACATAATTAACATCAAAAGAGGTGGCCAATAGCTGTAGTGCCCCGAAGAATTGTTCGCAGAACGTTACCGGGGAGGACTCCGGCCCCGGATTGAGACAGGAGAAAGAAGAGCAAGGATGCCAAAACGGGAGGAAATCCCATACCAGCAGAGCTGGACCCAGTTAACACCGACTGTGGAAATACAAAGGCAGCAGAACGTCTTTTAAAACAAGCGCAGAGCGCAAGCCGGTCGTATCAACGGAGGTGTTACGGCCGGTCGAATGAAAACTCATTCAAACAAAACCAAGGAATCCAAAATACGATGATATCTTTTATGACGCCTCGGACGTGGAAGACCTACAGCCCGGGTCTCCCGCGGCGGACTTGTCCGCTATAGAGCAGGGGCTAAATGATAACGAATTGGCAAACGTCCCCGGACTAACGAGTTGGACCCTAGCGGTACCTCTCATAGAAGGCATAACAAACTGTGAGGTCTGTAGGAGCCAAAACAAACAACTAGGCTTCCTAAACTTAAAGGATCTCGTGAAGCATCTGAGCGAGCAACACCAGCAAGTCAACATCTCATACAGATGTAACTGGTGCGCAAAAGAGTTTCCGGGAGTCCGCAATTGGTATGGACATAAGTCCAAATGCAAAGGCCCACCGATCGAAAATCCACCCGATCGAGCCTTCAAATGTGACCTGTGCGAACGTAGTTTCGACACACAAATTGGCAAGTCACAACATGAGAGAACGGCACACCCCGTACTACGAAATGAAAGACGCCAAGAGGCTCTCCGGCGAGAGGGCCAGCCAGGAAGAGCCTCATACGTATGGAATGAAGAGGAAACGGCAAGATTACGGGTGTTGAATGCTGAACACCGAGGAAGACCGCAAATAAATAAATTCCTCGAGCGCTTCTTCCCTAATAAAACGTGCAAACAGATAAGCGATAAGAGACGACTTATCGAGAGAAATGAACCGAATATGCCGGCAGTAAGGGAAGAAGGCGAAGTCGCGTCCTCAAGCGACGAAGAAAGAGTTGAGGAAGAAGATGAAGAAGAAGACGAAGACGAAGAAGTCTTAATAATAGACGATACAGGAGACAGGCCTGTAGACGAAGATATCAACTCGACAAACGAGTTGGACGAGGGTGAAATAGCCCATGACAATATAAGGCAAGCGCCTACAAATGGACAAGGAAATTGGCAAGAAAGACTGGCTGAAACGATCATCAGCACAGTTATAACACAACAAAATGACATTTCCGAAATAGGAAGGCAAATGCGCCAGTCGTGGATTACCCACAGAGGTAACCCGGCAGAAATTGGCACCGCAATAGAAGCCCACATTCAACAACTAGTTGACGTCTTGGTGCCGAGAGAAGAACAAGCTCGGAGCAGAACACGACCAAGACGAACACCACATACGGGCAGGCGAAAGGAGCCACCGAACCGCAGTCGTAGAATGCGGTTCGCGTTCGCCCGGTGTCAAGATCTATACAATAATTGCCCAAAGAAATTGGCAGAAATGGCAACTAATGGTGACTTCTCATACGTTGAAATGAGAAAGGAACCTCCAAAGGCAGAACATATTAGGCGTCTATACGACGACCTATGGGGCCATGCGGGACCAAACACAACCGCGCCCGAAATCGCAGAACAACGCGATATGGACGAAGTCTTTGGCACGATTACGGTAGACGAAGTCAAAAACCGGATCGCAAAAATTAAGACCAGCTCGGCTCCCGGCTTAGACCGAGTCAAGAAATGCCATCTCACAAAGAGTGGTGTTTCGGAAACTCTGACATTGCTTTATAACATTCTCATGAGAGAAGGCTTCTATCCATCCGCATGGAAGAAGAACAGAACAACCCTCATACCAAAAGAGGGCAAAGACGAAGCAGACGTCAAAAACTGGAGACCAATTACGGTCGGGTCTATAATGGGAAGAATTTTCTCGGCGATAATAGACGCCAAATTGAGAAAGTTCGTACTACAATCACCAAGGCAGAAAGGCTTCACTGCCGAGGATGGTTGTAGTCTTAATATTATATTGCTAAACGAAGCAATATCAGCCGCAAAGGCTGTAAGAGGAGGAGTAGTTTCGATACTCGATGTATCAAAAGCATTTGACACGATACCACACTCGAGCATAAGACCAGGGCTCAGAAGAAAAGGCGTGCCAAGCCTTCTGTGTGATTACATCGCAAGCATGTACAATGGTTGTACAACGCTTATACGAGGAAGCGATGAAGACGTAGAGATTGAACTGAAAAGAGGCGTTAAGCAAGGAGATCCACTCTCTCCGCTTCTGTTCAATCTCGCGATCGACGAACTACTCGAGC
>CAXAQZ010000752.1:15000-22500 GCA_963971145.1 Sussaba pulchella
TCTTTGACCTTAAATATTTTGTTCAACGGTAAATGGCGGAAATAACTGATACTTGATTTTGTTGAAGGAATGTTTTATCTGTGATATTATATTTTGCATAAATGGATTAACAAGATTCCCACTGTACCTATCTAAAATTTTCGTAAAAATTTATTCGAGCAAAAAAATTTATTTCTAATTTGCATAAAGTCCGGAGAATCGTTGAATATTACGAAGATTCTGACGACTTTTAACGGCCCAATGCGATGCACGTGGAAATTTAAAAAATTTTCAAATAGGGATTCGTCTACTCTTCGAACCGAAATAATTGATACGAGGATAAACGCCGGGAATAACGAATGCTCGATTGAGTTAGAAGAATGCTCGTTGATTAACAAGATTCGGACCGTCCCTATAAAAGAAATTCGTGAAACCATAAACGGTCTACTTATCGACCAAACAAGATTTGCGATCGGTCTACGTGTGAATTTTAAATTCCTCTTTCGTTTTTCAGTACTAATTTTTTTTCATCAACTCATTAGAATAAATTTTAGGCCAAAATGGTTTTCGCGTTTCATGAAAAATTTTTTTTTTTTTTTCGAATTTCAGAAAAACCGATCGGTCTACGCCTGGAATAATTTTAATGTTCTTATTATTTTACAAACGAATTTTTTTTTTTTTTGGGTTTAAGAAAAAGCGGTCGATCTACGGGTGAAAAATTAAGGTTTATTCATTTCATTCCGATAGAAAAATAATTTGAAAAAAAAAATTTTTAAGCACGTTTTGATATTGATTGTTACGTTAATGCGATAAGAAGAAAGTTATGTTCTTTTACTTTTCGAAAAAGCGATCGGTCTACGCGTCGAACAACCCTGGTCGCGGTCGGTCTGCGGATGGATTATTTCCGAGTGCGATCGGTCTACGCGTCAACTCAATGTACATGCGATCGGTCTACGCAACGAACAACTCTGCCCGCGGTCGGTCTACGCGTGGATTTGAAATTCCTCTTTCGTTTTTCGATACCAATTTCTTTCATCAATTTATTAGAACAAATTTAAGGTAAAATTAATTTTCGCGTTTCATGAAAAAAAAAATTTTTTTTTTCGAATTTCAAAAAAACCGATCGGTCTACCCCTGGAATAATTTTAATGTTCTTATTATTTTACAACCAAATTTTTTTATTTCTTTTCGGGTTTAAGAAAAAGCGGTCGATCTACGGGTAAAAATTTAAGGTTTATTCCATTCCGATGGAATAATAATTTGAAAAAAAAAATTTTTAAGCACGTTTTGATATTGATTGTTACGTTAATGCGATAAGAAGGAAGTTATGTTCTTTTACTTTTCGAGAAAGCGAGTTTTTCGATACCAATTTTTTTTCATCAATTTATTAGAATAAATTTTTGGTCAAAATGGTTTTCGCGTTTCATGAAGAAAATTTTTTTTCTTTCGAATTTCAGAAAAACCGATCGGTCTACGCCTGGAATAATTTTCATGTTCTTATTATTTTACAAACGAAATTTTTTTTTTTTTTTTGGTTTCAAGAAAAAGCGGTCGATCTACGGGTAAAAAATGAAGGTTTATTTATTTCATTTCGATGAAAAAACAATTTGGAAAAAAAAAATTTTTTAACCACGTTTTGATATTGATTGTTACATTAATACGATAAGAAGAAAGTTATTTTCTTTTACTCTTCGAAAAAACGATCGGTCTACGCGTCGAACAACTCTGGTCGCGGTCGGTCTACGCGTGGATTATTCCCGAGTGCGATCGGTCTACGCGTCAACTCAATGTACATGCGATCGGTCTACGCGTCGAACAACTCTGGTCGCGGTCGGTCTACGCGTGGATTATTTCCGAGTGCGGTCGGTCTACGCGTCAACTCAATATACATGCGATCGGTCTACGTGTGGATTTTAAATTCCTCTTTCGTTTTTCGATATCAATTTTTTTCATCAATTCATTAGAATAAATTTTAGGTCAAATTGGTTTTCGCGTTTCATGAAAAATTTTTTTCTTCATTTTTGAATTTCAAAAAAACCGATCGGTCTACGCCTGGAATCATTTTAATATTCTTATTATTTTACAACCGAATTTTTTTTTTTTTTTTGGGTTCAAGAAAAAAAGGTCGATCTACGGGTAAAAATTTAAGGTTTATTCATTTCATTCCGATGGAAAATAATTTAAAAAAAAAAATTTTTAAGCACGTTTTGATATTGATTATTACGTTAATGCGATAAGAAGAAAGTTATGTTCTTTTACTTTTCGAGAATGCGATCGGTCTACGCGTCGAACAACTCTGGTCGCGGTCGGTCTACGCGTGGATTATTTCCGAGGGCGATCGGTCTACGCGTCAACTCAATGTACATGCGATCGGTCTACGCGTCGAACAACTCTGGTTGCGGTCGGTCTACGCGTGGATTATTCCGGAGTGCGGTCGGTCTACGCGTCAACTCAATGTACATGCGATCGGTCTACGTGTGGATTTTAAAATCCTCTTTCGTTTTTCGATACCAATTTTTTTTTATCAATTTATTAGAATAAATTTTAGGTCAAAATGGTTTTCGCGTTTCATGAAAGAAATTTTTTTTTTTTTCGAATTTCAGAAAAACCGATCGGTCTACGCCTGGAATAATTTTAATGTTCTTATTATTTTACAAACGAATTTTTTTTTTTTTTCTTTGGTTTCAAGAAAAAGCGGTCGATCTACGGTCGAAAAATGAAGGTTTATTTATTTCATTTCGATGAAAAAATAATTTGAAAAAAAATTTTTTAACCACGTTTTGATATTGATTGTTACGTTAATGCGATAAGAAGAAAGTTATGTTTTTTTACTTTTCGAGAAAGCGATCGGTCTACGCGTCGAACAACTCTGGTCGCGGTCGGTCTACGCGTGGATTATTCCCGAGTGCGATCGGTCTACGCGTCAACTCAATGTACATGCGATCGGTTTACGCGTCGAACAACTCTGGTCGCGGTCGGTCTACGCGTGGATTATTTCCGAGTGCGGTCGGTCTACGCGTCAACTCAATATACATGCGATCGGTCTACGTGTGGATTTTAAATTCCTCTTTCGTTTTTCGATATCAATTTTTTTCATCAATTCATTAGAATAAATTTTAGGTCAAATTTTTTTTCGCGTTTCATGAAAAAATTTTTTCTTCATTTTCGAATTTCAAAAAAACCGATCGGTCTACGCCTGGAATCATTTTAATGTTCTTATTATTTTACAACCGAATTTTTTTTTTTTTTTTTGGGTTCAAGAAAAAAAGGTCGATCTACGGGTAAAAATTTAAGGTTTATTCATTTCATTCCGATGGAAAAATAATTAAAAAAAAAAAATTTTTAAGCACGTTTCGATATTGATCGTTACGTTAATGCGATAAGAAGAAAGTTATGTTCTTTTACTTTTCGAGAATGCGATCGGTCTACGCGTCGAACAACTCTGGTCGCGGTCGGTCTACGAGTGGATTATTTCCGAGGGCGATCGGTCTACGCGTCAACCCAATGTACATGCGATCGGTCTACGCGTCGAACAACTCTGGTCGCGGTCGGTCTACGCGTGGATTATTCCCGAGTGCGGTCGGTCTACGCGTAAACTCAATGTACACGCGATCGGTCTACGTGTGGATTTTAAAATCCTCTTTCGTTTTTCGATACCAATTTTTTTTCATTAATTTATTAGAATAAATTTTAGGTCAAAATGGTTTTCGCGTTTCATGAAAGAAATTTTTTTTTTTTTCGAATTTCAGAAAAACCGATCGGTCTACGCCTGGAATAATTTTAATGTTCTTATTATTTTACAAACGAATTTTTTTTTTTTTTTGTTTGGTTTCAAGAAAAAGCGGTCGATCTACGGTCGAAAAATGAAGGTTTATTTATTTCATTTCGATGAAAAAATAATTTTTAAAAAAACTTTTTAACCACGTTTAGATATTGATTGTTACGTTAATGCGATAAGAAGAAAGTTATGTTTTTTTACTTTTCGAGAAAGCGATCGGTCTACGCGTCGAACAACTCTGGTCGCGGTCGGTCTACGCGTGGATTATTCCCGAGTGCGGTCGGTCTACGCGTCAACTCAATGTACATGCGATCGGTCTACGTGTGGATTTTAAATTCCTCTTTCGTTTTTCGATATCAATTTTTTTCATCAATCCATTAGAATAAATTTTAGGTCAAATTTTTTTTCGCGTTTCATGAAAATTTTTTTTCTTCATTTTCGAATTTCAGAAAAACCGATCGGTCTACGCCTGGAATAATTTTAATGTTCTTATTATTTTACAAACGAATTTTTTTTTTTTTTTTTTTGGTTTCAAGAAAAAGCGGTCGATCTACGGTCGAAAAATGAAGGTTTATTTATTTCATTTCGATGAAAAAATAATTTGAAAAAAAATTTTTTAACCACGTTTTGATATTGATTGTCACGTCAATGCGATAAGAAGAAAGTTATGTTTTTTTACTTTTCGAGAAAGCGATCGGTCTACGCGTCGAACAACTCTGGTCGCGGTCGGTCTACGCGTGGATTATTCCCGAGTGCGATCGGTCTACGCGTCAACTCAATGTACATGCGATCGGTCTACGCGTCGAACAACTCTGGTCGCGGTCGGTCTACGCGTGGATTATTTCCGAGTGCGGTCGGTCTACGCGTCAACTCAATATACATGCGATCGGTCTACGTGTGGATTTCAAATTACTCTTTCGTTTTTCGATATCAATTTTTTTCATCAATTCATTAGAATAAATTTTAGGTCAAATTTTTTTTCGCGTTTCATGAAAAATTTTTTTCTTCATTTTCGAATTTCAAAAAAACCGATCGGTCTACGCCTGGAATCATTTTAATGTTCTTATTATTTTACAACCGAATTTTTTTTTTTTTTTTTGGGTTCAAGAAAAAAAGGTCGATCTACGGGTAAAAATTTAAGGTTTATTCATTTTATTCCGATGGAAAAATAATTTTAAAAAAAAAATTTTTAAGCACGTTTTGATATTGATCGTTGCGTTAATGCGATAAGAAGAAAGTTATGTTCTTTTACTTTTCGAGAATGCGATCGGTCTACGCGTCGAACAACTCTGGTCGCGGTCGGTCTACGCGTGGATTATTTCCGAGGGCGATCGGTCTACGCGTCAACCCAATGTACATGCGATCGGTCTACGCGTCGAACAACCCTGGTCGCGGTCGGTCTACGCGTGGATTATTCCCGAGTGCGGTCGGTCTACGCGTAAACTCAATGTACATGCGATCGGTCTACGTGTGGATTTTAAAATCCTCTTTCGTTTTTCGATACCAATTTTTTTCATCAATTTATTAGAATAAATTTTAGGTCAAAATGGTTTTCGCGTTTCATGAAAAAAATTTTTTTTTTTTTCGAATTTCAGAAAAACCGATCGGTCTACGCCTGGAATAATTTTAATGTTCTTATTCTTTTACAAACGAATTTTTTTTTTTTTTTTTTTGGTTTCAAGAAAAAGCGGTCGATCTACGGTCGAAAAATGAAGTTTTATTTATTTCATTTCGATGAAAAAATTATTTGAAAAAAAATTTTTTAACCACGTTTTGATATTGATTGTCACGTTAATGCGATAAGAAGAAAGTTATGTTTTTTTACTTTTCGAGAAAGCGATCGGTCTACGCGTCGAACAACTCTGGTCGCGGTCGGTCTACGCGTGGATTATTCCCGAGTGCGATCGGTCTACGCGTCAACTCAATGTACATGCGATCGGTCTACGCGTCGAACAACTCTGGTCGCGGTCGGTCTACGCGTGGATTATTTCCGAGTGCGGTCGGTCTACGCGTCAACTCAATAAACATGCGATCGGTCTACGTGTGGATTTTAAATTCCTCTTTCCTTTTTCGATATCAATTTTTTTCATCAATTCATTAGAATAAATTTTAGGTCAAATTTTTTTTCGCGTTTCATGAAAAATTTTTTTCTTCATTTTCGAATTTCAAAAAAACCGATCGGTCTACGCCTGGAATCATTTTAATGTTCTTATTATTTTACAACCGAATTTTTTTTTTTTTTTTGGGTTTAAGAAAAAAAGGTCGATCCACGGGTAAAAATTTAAGGTTTATTCATTTCATTCCGATGGAAAAATAATTTAAAAAAAAAAATTTTTAAGCACGTTTTGATATTGATCGTTACGTTAATGCGATAAGAAGAAAGTTATGTTCTTTTACTTTTCGAGAATGCGATCGGTCTACGCGTCGAACATTTCTGGTCGCGGTCGGTCTACGCGTGGATTATTTCCGAGGGCGATCGGTCTACGCGTCAACCCAATGTACATGCGATCGGTCTACGCGTCGAACAACTCTGGTCGCGGTCGGTCTACGCGTGGATTATTCCCGAGTGCGGTCGGTCTACGCGTCAACTCAATGTACATGCGATCGGTCTACGTGTGGATTTTAAAATCCTCTTTCGTTTTTCGATACCAATTTTTTTTCATCAATTTATTAGAATAAATTTTAGGTCAAAGTGGTTTTCGCGTTTCATGAAAGAAATTTTTTTTTTTTTCGAATTTCAGAAAAACCGATCGGTCTACGCCTGGAATAATTTTAATGTTCTTATTATTTTACAAACGAATTTTTTTTTTTTTTTTTTGGTTTCAAGAAAAAGCGGTCGATCTACGGTCGAAAAATGAAGGTTTATTTATTTCATTTCGATGAAAAAATTATTTGAAAAAAAATTTTTTAACCACGTTTTGATATTGATTGTTACGTTAGTGCGATAAGAAGAAAGTTATGTTTTTTTACTTTTCGAGAAAGCGATCGGTCTACGCGTCGAACAACTCTGGTCGCGGTCGGTCTACGCGTGGATTATTCCCGAGTGCGATCGGTCTACGCGTCAACTCAATGTACATGCGATCGGTCTACGCGTCGAACAACTCTGGTCGCGGTCGGTCTACGCGTGGATTATTTCCGAGTGCGGTCGGTCTACGCGTCAACTCAATATACATGCAATCGGTCTACGTGTGGATTTTAAATTCCTCTTTCGTTTTTCGATATCAATTTTTTTCATCAATTCATTAGAATAAATTTTAGGTCAAATTTTTTTTCGCGTTTCATGAAAAATTTTTTTCTTCATTTTCGAATTTCAAAAAAACCGATCGGTCTACGCCTGGAATCATTTTAATGTTCTTATTATTTTACAACCGAATTTTTTTTTTTTTTTTTGGGTTCAAGAAAAAAAGGTCGATCTACGGGTAAAAATTTAAGGTTTATTCATTTCATTCCGATGGAAAAATAATTTAAAAAAAAAAATTTTTAAGCACGTTTTGATATTGATCGTTACGTTAATGCGATAAGAAGAAAGTTATGTTCTTTTACTTTTCGAGAATGCGATCGGTCTACGCGTCGAACAACTCTGGTCGCGGTCGGTCTACGAGTGGATTATTTCCGAGGGCGATCGGTCTACGCGTCAACCCAATGTACATGCGATCGGTCTACGCGTCGAACAACTCTGGTCGCGGTCGGTCTACGCGTGGATTATTCCCGAGTGCGGTCGGTCTACGCGTAAACTCAATGTA
>CAXAQZ010000752.1:35000-45000 GCA_963971145.1 Sussaba pulchella
AATTCGAGCAAAAAAATCTTTTTCTAATTTGCGAAAAGGCCGGAGAACCGTTGAATATTACGAGGATTCTGATAATATCTAACGGCCCGATGCGATGCACGTTCAAAATATAGATTAAAAAATTGAAAAAACAATTAGAGCATACTCTTTGACCGTAATTATTTTGTTCAACGGTAAATGGCGGGAATAACTGATACTTGATTTCGTTGAAGAAATGTTTCTTCTGTGATATAAGTTTTGGCATGAATGGATTAACGAGATTTCGACTGTCCCTATCTAAAATTTTCGTAAAAATTAATTCGAGCTAAAAAAATCTTCTTTTAATTTGCATAAAGTCCGGAGAATCGTTGAATATTATGAGGATTCTGATAATTTCTAACGGCCCGATGAGATGCACGTTAAAAATATAGATTAAAAAATTGAAAAAACAATTAGAGCATACTCTTTGACCGTAAATATTTTGTTCAACGGTAAATGGCGGGAATAACTGATACTTGATTTCGTTGAAGCAATTTTCCTTCTGTGATATAAAATTTTATATGAATGGATTAACGAGATTCCCACTGTCCTTATCTAAAATTTTCGTGAAAATTAATTCGAGCAAAAAAATCTTTTTCTAATTTGCATTAAGTCCGGAGAATCGTTAAATATTACGAAGATTTTAACAACGATGCGATGCACGTTGAAAATATAGATTAAAAAATTAAAAAACTAATTCGCATAATCTTTGACCTTAAATATTTTGTTCAACGGTAAATGGCGGAAATAACTGATACTTGATTTTGTTGAAGGAATGTTTTATCTGTGATATTATATTTTGCATAAATGGATTAACAAGATTCCCACTGTACCTATCTAAAATTTTCGTAAAAATTTATTCGAGCAAAAAAATTTATTTCTAATTTGCATAAAGTCCGGAGAATCGTTGAATATTACGAAGATTCTGACGACTTTTAACGGCCCAATGCGATGCACGTGGAAATTTAAAAAATTTTCAAATAGGGATTCGTCTACTCTTCGAACCGAAATAATTGATACGAGGATAAACGCCGGGAATAACGAATGCTCGATTGAGTTAGAAGAATGCTCGTTGATTAACAAGATTCGGACCGTCCCTATAAAAGAAATTCGTGAAACCATAAACGGTCTACTTATCGACCAAACAAGATTTGCGATCGGTCTACGTGTGAATTTTAAATTCCTCTTTCGTTTTTCAGTACTAATTTTTTTTCATCAACTCATTAGAATAAATTTTAGGCCAAAATGGTTTTCGCGTTTCATGAAAAATTTTTTTTTTTTTTTCGAATTTCAGAAAAACCGATCGGTCTACGCCTGGAATAATTTTAATGTTCTTATTATTTTACAAACGAATTTTTTTTTTTTTTGGGTTTAAGAAAAAGCGGTCGATCTACGGGTGAAAAATTAAGGTTTATTCATTTCATTCCGATAGAAAAATAATTTGAAAAAAAAAATTTTTAAGCACGTTTTGATATTGATTGTTACGTTAATGCGATAAGAAGAAAGTTATGTTCTTTTACTTTTCGAAAAAGCGATCGGTCTACGCGTCGAACAACCCTGGTCGCGGTCGGTCTGCGGATGGATTATTTCCGAGTGCGATCGGTCTACGCGTCAACTCAATGTACATGCGATCGGTCTACGCAACGAACAACTCTGCCCGCGGTCGGTCTACGCGTGGATTTGAAATTCCTCTTTCGTTTTTCGATACCAATTTCTTTCATCAATTTATTAGAACAAATTTAAGGTAAAATTAATTTTCGCGTTTCATGAAAAAAAAAATTTTTTTTTTCGAATTTCAAAAAAACCGATCGGTCTACCCCTGGAATAATTTTAATGTTCTTATTATTTTACAACCAAATTTTTTTATTTCTTTTCGGGTTTAAGAAAAAGCGGTCGATCTACGGGTAAAAATTTAAGGTTTATTCATTTCATTCCGATGGAAAAATAATTTGAAAAAAAAAATTTTTAAGCACGTTTTGATATTGATTGTTACGTTAATGCGATAAGAAGGAAGTTATGTTCTTTTACTTTTCGAGAAAGCGAGTTTTTCGATACCAATTTTTTTTCATCAATTTATTAGAATAAATTTTTGGTCAAAATGGTTTTCGCGTTTCATGAAGAAAATTTTTTTTCTTTCGAATTTCAGAAAAACCGATCGGTCTACGCCTGGAATAATTTTCATGTTCTTATTATTTTACAAACGAAATTTTTTTTTTTTTTTTGGTTTCAAGAAAAAGCGGTCGATCTACGGGTAAAAAATGAAGGTTTATTTATTTCATTTCGATGAAAAAACAATTTGGAAAAAAAAAATTTTTTAACCACGTTTTGATATTGATTGTTACATTAATACGATAAGAAGAAAGTTATTTTCTTTTACTCTTCGAAAAAGCGATCGGTCTACGCGTCGAGCAACTCTGGTCGCGGTCGGTCTACGCGTGGATTATTCCCGAGTGCGATCGGTCTACGCGTCAACTCAATGTACATGCGATCGGTCTACGCGTCGAACAACTCTGGTCGCGGTCGGTCTACGCGTGGATTATTTCCGAGTGCGGTCGGTCTACGCGTCAACTCAATATACATGCGATCGGTCTACGTGTGGATTTTAAATTCCTCTTTCGTTTTTCGATATCAATTTTTTTCATCAATTCATTAGAATAAATTTTAGGTCAAATTGGTTTTCGCGTTTCATGAAAAATTTTTTTCTTCATTTTTGAATTTCAAAAAAACCGATCGGTCTACGCCTGGAATCATTTTAATATTCTTATTATTTTACAACCGAATTTTTTTTTTTTTTTTGGGTTCAAGAAAAAAAGGTCGATCTACGGGTAAAAATTTAAGGTTTATTCATTTCATTCCGATGGAAAATAATTTAAAAAAAAAAATTTTTAAGCACGTTTTGATATTGATTATTACGTTAATGCGATAAGAAGAAAGTTATGTTCTTTTACTTTTCGAGAATGCGATCGGTCTACGCGTCGAACAACTCTGGTCGCGGTCGGTCTACGCGTGGATTATTTCCGAGGGCGATCGGTCTACGCGTCAACTCAATGTACATGCGATCGGTCTACGCGTCGAACAACTCTGGTTGCGGTCGGTCTACGCGTGGATTATTCCGGAGTGCGGTCGGTCTACGCGTCAACTCAATGTACATGCGATCGGTCTACGTGTGGATTTTAAAATCCTCTTTCGTTTTTCGATACCAATTTTTTTTTATCAATTTATTAGAATAAATTTTAGGTCAAAATGGTTTTCGCGTTTCATGAAAGAAATTTTTTTTTTTTTCGAATTTCAGAAAAACCGATCGGTCTACGCCTGGAATAATTTTAATGTTCTTATTATTTTACAAACGAATTTTTTTTTTTTTTCTTTGGTTTCAAGAAAAAGCGGTCGATCTACGGTCGAAAAATGAAGGTTTATTTATTTCATTTCGATGAAAAAATAATTTGAAAAAAAATTTTTTAACCACGTTTTGATATTGATTGTTACGTTAATGCGATAAGAAGAAAGTTATGTTTTTTTACTTTTCGAGAAAGCGATCGGTCTACGCGTCGAACAACTCTGGTCGCGGTCGGTCTACGCGTGGATTATTCCCGAGTGCGATCGGTCTACGCGTCAACTCAATGTACATGCGATCGGTTTACGCGTCGAACAACTCTGGTCGCGGTCGGTCTACGCGTGGATTATTTCCGAGTGCGGTCGGTCTACGCGTCAACTCAATATACATGCGATCGGTCTACGTGTGGATTTTAAATTCCTCTTTCGTTTTTCGATATCAATTTTTTTCATCAATTCATTAGAATAAATTTTAGGTCAAATTTTTTTTCGCGTTTCATGAAAAAATTTTTTCTTCATTTTCGAATTTCAAAAAAACCGATCGGTCTACGCCTGGAATCATTTTAATGTTCTTATTATTTTACAACCGAATTTTTTTTTTTTTTTTTGGGTTCAAGAAAAAAAGGTCGATCTACGGGTAAAAATTTAAGGTTTATTCATTTCATTCCGATGGAAAAATAATTTAAAAAAAAAAATTTTTAAGCACGTTTCGATATTGATCGTTACGTTAATGCGATAAGAAGAAAGTTATGTTCTTTTACTTTTCGAGAATGCGATCGGTCTACGCGTCGAACAACTCTGGTCGCGGTCGGTCTACGAGTGGATTATTTCCGAGGGCGATCGGTCTACGCGTCAACCCAATGTACATGCGATCGGTCTACGCGTCGAACAACTCTGGTCGCGGTCGGTCTACGCGTGGATTATTCCCGAGTGCGGTCGGTCTACGCGTAAACTCAATGTACACGCGATCGGTCTACGTGTGGATTTTAAAATCCTCTTTCGTTTTTCGATACCAATTTTTTTTCATTAATTTATTAGAATAAATTTTAGGTCAAAATGGTTTTCGCGTTTCATGAAAGAAATTTTTTTTTTTTTCGAATTTCAGAAAAACCGATCGGTCTACGCCTGGAATAATTTTAATGTTCTTATTATTTTACAAACGAATTTTTTTTTTTTTTTGTTTGGTTTCAAGAAAAAGCGGTCGATCCACGGTCGAAAAATGAAGGTTTATTTATTTCATTTCGATGAAAAAATAATTTTTAAAAAAACTTTTTAACCACGTTTAGATATTGATTGTTACGTTAATGCGATAAGAAGAAAGTTATGTTTTTTTACTTTTCGAGAAAGCGATCGGTCTACGCGTCGAACAACTCTGGTCGCGGTCGGTCTACGCGTGGATTATTCCCGAGTGCGGTCGGTCTACGCGTCAACTCAATGTACATGCGATCGGTCTACGTGTGGATTTTAAATTCCTCTTTCGTTTTTCGATATCAATTTTTTTCATCAATCCATTAGAATAAATTTTAGGTCAAATTTTTTTTCGCGTTTCATGAAAATTTTTTTTCTTCATTTTCGAATTTCAGAAAAACCGATCGGTCTACGCCTGGAATAATTTTAATGTTCTTATTATTTTACAAACGAATTTTTTTTTTTTTTTTTTTGGTTTCAAGAAAAAGCGGTCGATCTACGGTCGAAAAATGAAGGTTTATTTATTTCATTTCGATGAAAAAATAATTTGAAAAAAAATTTTTTAACCACGTTTTGATATTGATTGTCACGTCAATGCGATAAGAAGAAAGTTATGTTTTTTTACTTTTCGAGAAAGCGATCGGTCTACGCGTCGAACAACTCTGGTCGCGGTCGGTCTACGCGTGGATTATTCCCGAGTGCGATCGGTCTACGCGTCAACTCAATGTACATGCGATCGGTCTACGCGTCGAACAACTCTGGTCGCGGTCGGTCTACGCGTGGATTATTTCCGAGTGCGGTCGGTCTACGCGTCAACTCAATATACATGCGATCGGTCTACGTGTGGATTTCAAATTACTCTTTCGTTTTTCGATATCAATTTTTTTCATCAATTCATTAGAATAAATTTTAGGTCAAATTTTTTTTCGCGTTTCATGAAAAATTTTTTTCTTCATTTTCGAATTTCAAAAAAACCGATCGGTCTACGCCTGGAATCATTTTAATGTTCTTATTATTTTACAACCGAATTTTTTTTTTTTTTTTTGGGTTCAAGAAAAAAAGGTCGATCTACGGGTAAAAATTTAAGGTTTATTCATTTTATTCCGATGGAAAAATAATTTTAAAAAAAAAATTTTTAAGCACGTTTTGATATTGATCGTTGCGTTAATGCGATAAGAAGAAAGTTATGTTCTTTTACTTTTCGAGAATGCGATCGGTCTACGCGTCGAACAACTCTGGTCGCGGTCGGTCTACGCGTGGATTATTTCCGAGGGCGATCGGTCTACGCGTCAACCCAATGTACATGCGATCGGTCTACGCGTCGAACAACCCTGGTCGCGGTCGGTCTACGCGTGGATTATTCCCGAGTGCGGTCGGTCTACGCGTAAACTCAATGTACATGCGATCGGTCTACGTGTGGATTTTAAAATCCTCTTTCGTTTTTCGATACCAATTTTTTTCATCAATTTATTAGAATAAATTTTAGGTCAAAATGGTTTTCGCGTTTCATGAAAAAAATTTTTTTTTTTTTCGAATTTCAGAAAAACCGATCGGTCTACGCCTGGAATAATTTTAATGTTCTTATTATTTTACAAACGAATTTTTTTTTTTTTTTTTTTGGTTTCAAGAAAAAGCGGTCGATCTACGGTCGAAAAATGAAGTTTTATTTATTTCATTTCGATGAAAAAATTATTTGAAAAAAAATTTTTTAACCACGTTTTGATATTGATTGTCACGTTAATGCGATAAGAAGAAAGTTATGTTTTTTTACTTTTCGAGAAAGCGATCGGTCTACGCGTCGAACAACTCTGGTCGCGGTCGGTCTACGCGTGGATTATTCCCGAGTGCGATCGGTCTACGCGTCAACTCAATGTACATGCGATCGGTCTACGCGTCGAACAACTCTGGTCGCGGTCGGTCTACGCGTGGATTATTTCCGAGTGCGGTCGGTCTACGCGTCAACTCAATATACATGCGATCGGTCTACGTGTGGATTTCAAATTACTCTTTCGTTTTTCGATATCAATTTTTTTCATCAATTCATTAGAATAAATTTTAGGTCAAATTTTTTTTCGCGTTTCATGAAAAATTTTTTTCTTCATTTTCGAATTTCAAAAAAACCGATCGGTCTACGCCTGGAATCATTTTAATGTTCTTATTATTTTACAACCGAATTTTTTTTTTTTTTTTTGGGTTCAAGAAAAAAAGGTCGATCTACGGGTAAAAATTTAAGGTTTATTCATTTTATTCCGATGGAAAAATAATTTTAAAAAAAAAATTTTTAAGCACGTTTTGATATTGATCGTTGCGTTAATGCGATAAGAAGAAAGTTATGTTCTTTTACTTTTCGAGAATGCGATCGGTCTACGCGTCGAACAACTCTGGTCGCGGTCGGTCTACGCGTGGATTATTTCCGAGGGCGATCGGTCTACGCGTCAACCCAATGTACATGCGATCGGTCTACGCGTCGAACAACCCTGGTCGCGGTCGGTCTACGCGTGGATTATTCCCGAGTGCGGTCGGTCTACGCGTAAACTCAATGTACATGCGATCGGTCTACGTGTGGATTTTAAAATCCTCTTTCGTTTTTCGATACCAATTTTTTTCATCAATTTATTAGAATAAATTTTAGGTCAAAATGGTTTTCGCGTTTCATGAAAAAAATTTTTTTTTTTTTCGAATTTCAGAAAAACCGATCGGTCTACGCCTGGAATAATTTTAATGTTCTTATTATTTTACAAACGAATTTTTTTTTTTTTTTTTTTGGTTTCAAGAAAAAGCGGTCGATCTACGGTCGAAAAATGAAGTTTTATTTATTTCATTTCGATGAAAAAATTATTTGAAAAAAAATTTTTTAACCACGTTTTGATATTGATTGTCACGTTAATGCGATAAGAAGAAAGTTATGTTTTTTTACTTTTCGAGAAAGCGATCGGTCTACGCGTCGAACAACTCTGGTCGCGGTCGGTCTACGCGTGGATTATTCCCGAGTGCGATCGGTCTACGCGTCAACTCAATGTACATGCGATCGGTCTACGCGTCGAACAACTCTGGTCGCGGTCGGTCTACGCGTGGATTATTTCCGAGTGCGGTCGGTCTACGCGTCAACTCAATATACATGCGATCGGTCTACGTGTGGATTTTAAATTCCTCTTTCCTTTTTCGATATCAATTTTTTTCATCAATTCATTAGAATAAATTTTAGGTCAAATTTTTTTTCGCGTTTCATGAAAAATTTTTTTCTTCATTTTCGAATTTCAAAAAAACCGATCGGTCTACGCCTGGAATCATTTTAATGTTCTTATTATTTTACAACCGAATTTTTTTTTTTTTTTTGGGTTTAAGAAAAAAAGGTCGATCCACGGGTAAAAATTTAAGGTTTATTCATTTCATTCCGATGGAAAAATAATTTAAAAAAACAAATTTTTAAGCACGTTTTGATATTGATCGTTACGTTAATGCGATAAGAAGAAAGTTATGTTCTTTTACTTTTCGAGAATGCGATCGGTCTACGCGTCGAACATTTCTGGTCGCGGTCGGTCTACGCGTGGATTATTTCCGAGGGCGATCGGTCTACGCGTCAACCCAATGTACATGCGATCGGTCTACGCGTCGAACAACTCTGGTCGCGGTCGGTCTACGCGTGGATTATTCCCGAGTGCGGTCGGTCTACGCGTCAACTCAATGTACATGCGATCGGTCTACGTGTGGATTTTAAAATCCTCTTTCGTTTTTCGATACCAATTTTTTTTCATCAATTTATTAGAATAAATTTTAGGTCAAAGTGGTTTTCGCGTTTCATGAAAGAAATTTTTTTTTTTTTCGAATTTCAGAAAAACCGATCGGTCTACGCCTGGAATAATTTTAATGTTCTTATTATTTTACAAACGAATTTTTTTTTTTTTTTTTTGGTTTCAAGAAAAAGCGGTCGATCTACGGTCGAAAAATGAAGGTTTATTTATTTCATTTCGATGAAAAAATTATTTGAAGAAAAATTTTTTAACCACGTTTTGATATTGATTGTTACGTTAGTGCGATAAGAAGAAAGTTATGTTTTTTTACTTTTCGAGAAAGCGATCGGTCTACGCGTCGAACAACTCTGGTCGCGGTCGGTCTACGCGTGGATTATTCCCGAGTGCGATCGGTCTACGCGTCAACTCAATGTACATGCGATCGGTCTACGCGTCGAACAACTCTGGTCGCGGTCGGTCTACGCGTGGATTATTTCCGAGTGCGGTCGGTCTACGCGTCAACTCAATATACATGCAATCGGTCTACGTGTGGATTTTAAATTCCTCTTTCGTTTTTCGATATCAATTTTTTTCATCAATTCATTAGAATAAATTTTAGGTCAAATTTTTTTTCGCGTTTCATGAAAAATTTTTTTCTTCATTTTCGAATTTCAAAAAAACCGATCGGTCTACGCCTGGAATCATTTTAATGTTCTTATTATTTTACAACCGAATTTTTTTTTTTTTTTTGGGTTCAAGAAAAAAAGGTCGATCTACGGGTAAAAATTTAAGGTTTATTCATTTCATTCCGATGGAAAAATAATTTAAAAAAAAAAATTTTTAAGCACGTTTTGATATTGATCGTTACGTTAATGCGATAAGAAGAAAGTTATGTTCTTTTACTTTTCGAGAATGCGATCGGTCTACGCGTCGAACAACTCTGGTCGCGGTCGGTCTACGAGTGGATTATTTCCGAGGGCGATCGGTCTACGCGTCAACCCAATGTACATGCGATCGGTCTACGCGTCGAACAACTCTGGTCGCGGTCGGTCTACGCGTGGATTATTCCCGAGTGCGGTCGGTCTACGCGTAAACTCAATGTACATGCGATCGGTCTACGTGTGGATTTTAAAATCCTCTTTCGTTTTTCGATACCAATTTTTTTTCATTAATTTATTAGAATAAATTTTAGGTCAAAATGGTTTTCGCGTTTCATGAAAGAAATTTTTTTTTTTTTCGAATTTCAGAAAAACCGATCGGTCTACGCCTGGAATAATTTTAATGTTCTTATTATTTTACAAACGAATTTTTTTTTTTTTTTGTTTGGTTTTAAGAAAAAGCGGTCGATCTACGGTCGAAAAATGAAGGTTTATTTATTTCATTTCGATGAAAAAATAATTTTTAAAAAAACTTTTTAACCACGTTTCGATATTGATTGTTACGTTAATGCGATAAGAAGAAAGTTATGTTTTTTTACTTTTCGAGAAAGCGATCGGTCTACGCGTCGAACAACTCTGGTCGCGGTCGGTCTACGCGTGGATTATTCCCGAGTGCGGTCGGTCTACGCGTCAACTCAATGTACATGCGATCGGTCTACGCGTCGAACAACTCCGGTCGCGGTCGGTCTACGCGTGGATTATTTTCGAGTGCGGTCGGTCTACGCGTCAACTCAATGTACATGCGATCGGTCTACGTGTGGATTCAAAATTCACTTATCGTTGATCGGTTTT
>CAXAQZ010000752.1:52500-55000 GCA_963971145.1 Sussaba pulchella
TGGTCGTTCTCTTCGGCCGCCATTCAACGCTCAGCTCAGAACTGGCACGGACTAGGGGAATCCGACTGTCTAATTAAAACAAAGCATTGCGATGGCCCTCGCGGGTGTTGACGCAATGTGATTTCTGCCCAGTGCTCTGAATGTCAACGTGAAGAAATTCAAGGCCTGTAGACGAAGATATCAACTCGACAAACGAGTTGGACGAGGGTGAAATAGCCCATGAC
Organism: Sussaba pulchella; assembly: GCA_963971145.1. Classification (NCBI taxonomy): domain Eukaryota; kingdom Metazoa; phylum Arthropoda; class Insecta; order Hymenoptera; family Ichneumonidae; genus Sussaba; species Sussaba pulchella. The sequence goes on from CAXAQZ010000752.1 coordinate 52,725, forward strand.
AATATAAGGCAAGCGCCTACAAATGGACAAGGAAATTGGCAAGAAAGACTGGCTGAAACGATCATCAGCACAGTTATAACACAACAAAATGACATTTCCGAAATAGGAAGGCAAATGCGCCAGTCGTGGATTACCCACAGAGGTAACCCGGCAGAAATTGGCACCGCAATAGAAGCCCACATTCAACAACTAGTTGACGTCTTGGTGCCGAGAGAAGAACAAGCTCGGAGCAGAACACGACCAAGACGAACACCAAATACGGGCAGGCGAAAGGAGCCACCGAACCGCAGTCGTAGAATGCGGTTCGCGTTCGCCCGGTGTCAAGATCTATACAATAATTGCCCAAAGAAATTGGCAGAAATGGCAACTAATGGTGACTTCTCATACGTTGAAATGAGAAAGGAACCTCCAAAGGCAGAACATATTAGGCGTCTATACGACGACCTATGGGGCCATGCGGGACCAAACACAACCGCGCCCGAAATCGCAGAACAACGCGATATGGATGAAGTCTTTGGCACGATTACGGTAGACGAAGTCAAAAACCGGATCGCAAAAATTAAGACCAGCTCGGCTCCCGGCTTAGACCGAGTCAAGAAATGCCATCTCACAAAGAGTGGTGTTTCGGAAACTCTGACGTTGCTTTATAACATTCTCATGAGAGAAGGCTTCTATCCATCTGCATGGAAGAAGAACAGAACAACCCTCATACCAAAAGAGGGCAAAGACGAAGCAGACGTCAAAAACTGGAGACCAATTACGGTCGGGTCTATAATGGGAAGAATTTTCTCGGCGATAATAGACGCCAAATTGAGAAAGTTCGTACTACAATCACCAAGGCAGAAAGGCTTCACTGCCGAGGATGGTTGTAGTCTCAATATTATATTGCTAAACGAAGCAATATCAGCCGCGAAGGCTGTAAGAGGAGGAGTAGTTTCGATACTCGATGTATCAAAAGCATTTGACACGATACCACACTCGAGCATAAGACCAGGGCTCAGAAGAAAAGGCGTGCCAAGCCTTCTGTGTGATTACATCGCAAGCATGTACAATGGTTGTACAACGCTTATACGAGGAAGCGATGAAGACGTAGAGATTGAACTGAAAAGAGGCGTTAAGCAAGGAGATCCACTCTCTCCGCTCCTGTTCAATCTCGCGATCGACGAACTACTCGAGCAAATCCAAGCTCAAACAAATGGAATAAAGATTGAAGAGACAGGAACGTCGGTGCTAGCGTTCGCTGACGATATTGTACTGCTGGGAGAGAATGATGAAGAAGCCCAGAAACAGTTAGACGTAGTGTCTCGGTTCTTAACAGAACTTGGCATGTCTATATCTGTGGGCAAGTGTGGCTCGTTCAGCATACGTGCCAAGTCTAAGACCTGGTACGTTGCGAACCCGCTACTAAAGATTGGAAACGAGGAAGTTCCGCACACTGGTGTCGAGGACTCACTCCAATACCTCGGAGTCAGAATGGGACCGTGGAGCGGATTGGTAAAGGGATCAGAATTCCCAGCCATTTCGCAAACGGTCAAAAACGTGAAAAGGCTGAAGCTAAAACCCTATCAGAAGATAGAGTTGCTTCAAGCATATATCATGCCTCGTTTCATATACTCACTCTCCAACAATAGACCAGCGAAAGGCACGCTGAAAATGATTGATCAAGCGATCAGATCATCGGTGAAAGAAATATTACACCTAACAGCCTCAACCGCAACAGGCTTCTTTTACACCTCAAAAGCCAGAGGAGGCTTAGGCCTAATAAAATTTGAACGGACAATCCAACTGTCCGCAATAAACGTGCACCTTAAAGTAAAGGAAAGCACCGACGGAGCACTACAAGATGTAGCTGCCAGAGGAAAGATTGAAGGAGCAGCACGAAAATGTGCGGTCTCGTTGGGTAGTACGCTACCAACGAACAGAGCCGAATACGAAGAACTGAAGAGGAAAACGGCTAAGAGGGAGACGGATGAGTGGGCCGCTCTCACCTCACAGGGACAAGGAGTCTCGGACTTCCGTAACGACCCAATAGGGAACTCATGGTTGAGAAATCCCACACTGTTAAAGAACAGTCGTCTGACCGACGCAATTAAGCTTCGAACGAACACGTTCGGAACGAAATGCGTCCTAGCACGAGCAAACCCAAGACTCGACACAAAATGCCGAAGGTGCCATAGGTGCCCAGAAACGATCGGGCACGTCTTGGGTCAATGCGATTATACGAAAGACTCAAGAATAAGGAGACATAACTCGATAAACGAGTTTGTAGCATCGAA
>CAXAQZ010000752.1:60000-65952 GCA_963971145.1 Sussaba pulchella
CGATCGGTCTACCCCTGGAATAATTTTAATGTTCTTATTATTTTACAACCAAATTTTTTTATTTCTTTTCGGGTTTAAGAAAAAGCGGTCGATCTACGGGTAAAAATTTAAGGTTTATTCATTTCATTCCGATGGAAAAATAATTTGAAAAAAAAAATTTTTAAGCACGTTTTGATATTGATTGTTACGTTAATGCGATAAGAAGGAAGTTATGTTCTTTTACTTTTCGAGAAAGCGAGTTTTTCGATACCAATTTTTTTTCATCAATTTATTAGAATAAATTTTTGGTCAAAATGGTTTTCGCGTTTCATGAAGAAAATTTTTTTTCTTTCGAATTTCAGAAAAACCGATCGGTCTACGCCTGGAATAATTTTCATGTTCTTATTATTTTACAAACGAAATTTTTTTTTTTTTTTTGGTTTCAAGAAAAAGCGGTCGATCTACGGGTAAAAAATGAAGGTTTATTTATTTCATTTCGATGAAAAAACAATTTGGAAAAAAAAAATTTTTTAACCACGTTTTGATATTGATTGTTACATTAATACGATAAGAAGAAAGTTATTTTCTTTTACTCTTCGAAAAAGCGATCGGTCTACGCGTCGAGCAACTCTGGTCGCGGTCGGTCTACGCGTGGATTATTCCCGAGTGCGATCGGTCTACGCGTCAACTCAATGTACATGCGATCGGTCTACGCGTCGAACAACTCTGGTCGCGGTCGGTCTACGCGTGGATTATTTCCGAGTGCGGTCGGTCTACGCGTCAACTCAATATACATGCGATCGGTCTACGTGTGGATTTTAAATTCCTCTTTCGTTTTTCGATATCAATTTTTTTCATCAATTCATTAGAATAAATTTTAGGTCAAATTGGTTTTCGCGTTTCATGAAAAATTTTTTTCTTCATTTTTGAATTTCAAAAAAACCGATCGGTCTACGCCTGGAATCATTTTAATATTCTTATTATTTTACAACCGAATTTTTTTTTTTTTTTTGGGTTCAAGAAAAAAAGGTCGATCTACGGGTAAAAATTTAAGGTTTATTCATTTCATTCCGATGGAAAATAATTTAAAAAAAAAAATTTTTAAGCACGTTTTGATATTGATTATTACGTTAATGCGATAAGAAGAAAGTTATGTTCTTTTACTTTTCGAGAATGCGATCGGTCTACGCGTCGAACAACTCTGGTCGCGGTCGGTCTACGCGTGGATTATTTCCGAGGGCGATCGGTCTACGCGTCAACTCAATGTACATGCGATCGGTCTACGCGTCGAACAACTCTGGTTGCGGTCGGTCTACGCGTGGATTATTCCGGAGTGCGGTCGGTCTACGCGTCAACTCAATGTACATGCGATCGGTCTACGTGTGGATTTTAAAATCCTCTTTCGTTTTTCGATACCAATTTTTTTTTATCAATTTATTAGAATAAATTTTAGGTCAAAATGGTTTTCGCGTTTCATGAAAGAAATTTTTTTTTTTTTCGAATTTCAGAAAAACCGATCGGTCTACGCCTGGAATAATTTTAATGTTCTTATTATTTTACAAACGAATTTTTTTTTTTTTTCTTTGGTTTCAAGAAAAAGCGGTCGATCTACGGTCGAAAAATGAAGGTTTATTTATTTCATTTCGATGAAAAAATAATTTGAAAAAAAATTTTTTAACCACGTTTTGATATTGATTGTTACGTTAATGCGATAAGAAGAAAGTTATGTTTTTTTACTTTTCGAGAAAGCGATCGGTCTACGCGTCGAACAACTCTGGTCGCGGTCGGTCTACGCGTGGATTATTCCCGAGTGCGATCGGTCTACGCGTCAACTCAATGTACATGCGATCGGTTTACGCGTCGAACAACTCTGGTCGCGGTCGGTCTACGCGTGGATTATTTCCGAGTGCGGTCGGTCTACGCGTCAACTCAATATACATGCGATCGGTCTACGTGTGGATTTTAAATTCCTCTTTCGTTTTTCGATATCAATTTTTTTCATCAATTCATTAGAATAAATTTTAGGTCAAATTTTTTTTCGCGTTTCATGAAAAAATTTTTTCTTCATTTTCGAATTTCAAAAAAACCGATCGGTCTACGCCTGGAATCATTTTAATGTTCTTATTATTTTACAACCGAATTTTTTTTTTTTTTTTTGGGTTCAAGAAAAAAAGGTCGATCTACGGGTAAAAATTTAAGGTTTATTCATTTCATTCCGATGGAAAAATAATTTAAAAAAAAAAATTTTTAAGCACGTTTCGATATTGATCGTTACGTTAATGCGATAAGAAGAAAGTTATGTTCTTTTACTTTTCGAGAATGCGATCGGTCTACGCGTCGAACAACTCTGGTCGCGGTCGGTCTACGAGTGGATTATTTCCGAGGGCGATCGGTCTACGCGTCAACCCAATGTACATGCGATCGGTCTACGCGTCGAACAACTCTGGTCGCGGTCGGTCTACGCGTGGATTATTCCCGAGTGCGGTCGGTCTACGCGTAAACTCAATGTACACGCGATCGGTCTACGTGTGGATTTTAAAATCCTCTTTCGTTTTTCGATACCAATTTTTTTTCATTAATTTATTAGAATAAATTTTAGGTCAAAATGGTTTTCGCGTTTCATGAAAGAAATTTTTTTTTTTTTCGAATTTCAGAAAAACCGATCGGTCTACGCCTGGAATAATTTTAATGTTCTTATTATTTTACAAACGAATTTTTTTTTTTTTTTGTTTGGTTTCAAGAAAAAGCGGTCGATCCACGGTCGAAAAATGAAGGTTTATTTATTTCATTTCGATGAAAAAATAATTTTTAAAAAAACTTTTTAACCACGTTTAGATATTGATTGTTACGTTAATGCGATAAGAAGAAAGTTATGTTTTTTTACTTTTCGAGAAAGCGATCGGTCTACGCGTCGAACAACTCTGGTCGCGGTCGGTCTACGCGTGGATTATTCCCGAGTGCGGTCGGTCTACGCGTCAACTCAATGTACATGCGATCGGTCTACGTGTGGATTTTAAATTCCTCTTTCGTTTTTCGATATCAATTTTTTTCATCAATCCATTAGAATAAATTTTAGGTCAAATTTTTTTTCGCGTTTCATGAAAATTTTTTTTCTTCATTTTCGAATTTCAGAAAAACCGATCGGTCTACGCCTGGAATAATTTTAATGTTCTTATTATTTTACAAACGAATTTTTTTTTTTTTTTTTTTGGTTTCAAGAAAAAGCGGTCGATCTACGGTCGAAAAATGAAGGTTTATTTATTTCATTTCGATGAAAAAATAATTTGAAAAAAAATTTTTTAACCACGTTTTGATATTGATTGTCACGTCAATGCGATAAGAAGAAAGTTATGTTTTTTTACTTTTCGAGAAAGCGATCGGTCTACGCGTCGAACAACTCTGGTCGCGGTCGGTCTACGCGTGGATTATTCCCGAGTGCGATCGGTCTACGCGTCAACTCAATGTACATGCGATCGGTCTACGCGTCGAACAACTCTGGTCGCGGTCGGTCTACGCGTGGATTATTTCCGAGTGCGGTCGGTCTACGCGTCAACTCAATATACATGCGATCGGTCTACGTGTGGATTTCAAATTACTCTTTCGTTTTTCGATATCAATTTTTTTCATCAATTCATTAGAATAAATTTTAGGTCAAATTTTTTTTCGCGTTTCATGAAAAATTTTTTTCTTCATTTTCGAATTTCAAAAAAACCGATCGGTCTACGCCTGGAATCATTTTAATGTTCTTATTATTTTACAACCGAATTTTTTTTTTTTTTTTTGGGTTCAAGAAAAAAAGGTCGATCTACGGGTAAAAATTTAAGGTTTATTCATTTTATTCCGATGGAAAAATAATTTTAAAAAAAAAATTTTTAAGCACGTTTTGATATTGATCGTTGCGTTAATGCGATAAGAAGAAAGTTATGTTCTTTTACTTTTCGAGAATGCGATCGGTCTACGCGTCGAACAACTCTGGTCGCGGTCGGTCTACGCGTGGATTATTTCCGAGGGCGATCGGTCTACGCGTCAACCCAATGTACATGCGATCGGTCTACGCGTCGAACAACCCTGGTCGCGGTCGGTCTACGCGTGGATTATTCCCGAGTGCGGTCGGTCTACGCGTAAACTCAATGTACATGCGATCGGTCTACGTGTGGATTTTAAAATCCTCTTTCGTTTTTCGATACCAATTTTTTTCATCAATTTATTAGAATAAATTTTAGGTCAAAATGGTTTTCGCGTTTCATGAAAAAAATTTTTTTTTTTTTCGAATTTCAGAAAAACCGATCGGTCTACGCCTGGAATAATTTTAATGTTCTTATTATTTTACAAACGAATTTTTTTTTTTTTTTTTTTGGTTTCAAGAAAAAGCGGTCGATCTACGGTCGAAAAATGAAGTTTTATTTATTTCATTTCGATGAAAAAATTATTTGAAAAAAAATTTTTTAACCACGTTTTGATATTGATTGTCACGTTAATGCGATAAGAAGAAAGTTATGTTTTTTTACTTTTCGAGAAAGCGATCGGTCTACGCGTCGAACAACTCTGGTCGCGGTCGGTCTACGCGTGGATTATTCCCGAGTGCGATCGGTCTACGCGTCAACTCAATGTACATGCGATCGGTCTACGCGTCGAACAACTCTGGTCGCGGTCGGTCTACGCGTGGATTATTTCCGAGTGCGGTCGGTCTACGCGTCAACTCAATATACATGCGATCGGTCTACGTGTGGATTTCAAATTACTCTTTCGTTTTTCGATATCAATTTTTTTCATCAATTCATTAGAATAAATTTTAGGTCAAATTTTTTTTCGCGTTTCATGAAAAATTTTTTTCTTCATTTTCGAATTTCAAAAAAACCGATCGGTCTACGCCTGGAATCATTTTAATGTTCTTATTATTTTACAACCGAATTTTTTTTTTTTTTTTTGGGTTCAAGAAAAAAAGGTCGATCTACGGGTAAAAATTTAAGGTTTATTCATTTTATTCCGATGGAAAAATAATTTTAAAAAAAAAATTTTTAAGCACGTTTTGATATTGATCGTTGCGTTAATGCGATAAGAAGAAAGTTATGTTCTTTTACTTTTCGAGAATGCGATCGGTCTACGCGTCGAACAACTCTGGTCGCGGTCGGTCTACGCGTGGATTATTTCCGAGGGCGATCGGTCTACGCGTCAACCCAATGTACATGCGATCGGTCTACGCGTCGAACAACCCTGGTCGCGGTCGGTCTACGCGTGGATTATTCCCGAGTGCGGTCGGTCTACGCGTAAACTCAATGTACATGCGATCGGTCTACGTGTGGATTTTAAAATCCTCTTTCGTTTTTCGATACCAATTTTTTTCATCAATTTATTAGAATAAATTTTAGGTCAAAATGGTTTTCGCGTTTCATGAAAAAAATTTTTTTTTTTTTCGAATTTCAGAAAAACCGATCGGTCTACGCCTGGAATAATTTTAATGTTCTTATTATTTTACAAACGAATTTTTTTTTTTTTTTTTTTGGTTTCAAGAAAAAGCGGTCGATCTACGGTCGAAAAATGAAGTTTTATTTATTTCATTTCGATGAAAAAATTATTTGAAAAAAAATTTTTTAACCACGTTTTGATATTGATTGTCACGTTAATGCGATAAGAAGAAAGTTATGTTTTTTTACTTTTCGAGAAAGCGATCGGTCTACGCGTCGAACAACTCTGGTCGCGGTCGGTCTACGCGTGGATTATTCCCGAGTGCGATCGGTCTACGCGTCAACTCAATGTACATGCGATCGGTCTACGCGTCGAACAACTCTGGTCGCGGTCGGTCTACGCGTGGATTATTTCCGAGTGCGGTCGGTCTACGCGTCAACTCAATATACATGCGATCGGTCTACGTGTGGATTTTAAATTCCTCTTTCCTTTTTCGATATCAATTTTTTTCATCAATTCATTAGAATAAATTTTAGGTCAAATTTTTTTTCGCGTTTCATGAAAAAT
>CAXAQZ010000753.1:0-25573 GCA_963971145.1 Sussaba pulchella
TCACTCTCTCACTCTCTCTCTCTCTCACTCTCTCACTCTCTCACTCTCTCACTTTCTCACTCTTTTACACTTTAACTTTCTCACTCTCTCACTCCTTCACTCTCTCAGTCTCTTACTTTCTCACTCTTTCACTCTCTTACTCTCTTAGTCTCTCACTCTCTCACTTTCTCCCCCTCTCGATCTCTTCCTTTTTTACTCTTTTCCTCTCTCAACCTCTCACTCTCTCAATCTCTTACTCTCTGACCCGCTCACTCTTTCACTCTCTTACTCTCTCACTCTCTTACTCTTTCACTCTCTCACTCTCTCACTCCCTAACTCTCTTACTTTCTCACTCTCTCACTCCTCTACTCTCTCACTTTCTCACTCTCTCACTCTCTCATTCTCTCACTCTCTCACTCTCTTACTCTCTTACTCTCTCACTCTCTCACTCTCTCACTCTCTCACTCTCTCACTCTCTTATTCTCTCAGTCTCTCACCCTCTCACTCTCTTATTCTCTCACTCGCTCACTCTGTCACTTTCTCACTCTCTCACTCTCTCACTCTCTTACTCTCTCACTCTCTCACTCTCTCACTCTCTCACTCTCTCACTCTCTCACTTTCTCACTCTAGCACTCCCTCACTTTCTCAGTCTCTCACTTTCTCACTCTCTCACTCTCTCACTCTCTCTTTCTTTCCCTTTTAAAGTCTTTCATTCTCTCACTCTCACTCTCTAACTCTTTTACTCTCTTACTTTCGCACTCTTTCATTCTCTCACTCTCTCACTCTCTCGCTTTCTTACTCTCTCACTCTCTCGCTCACTCACTTTCTCACTTCCTTACTCTCTTTCTCTCTCTCACTTTATCACTTTCTCACTCTCTCAGTCTCTCACTATCTCACTCTCTCACTCTCTCACTCTCTCACTCTCTCACTCTCTCACTCTCTCACTCTCTCACTCTCTCACTCTCTCACTCTCTCACTCTCTCACTCTCTCACTCTCTCACTCTCTCACTCTCTCACTCTCTCACTCTCTCACTCTCTCACTCTCTCACTCTCTAACTCTCTTACTCTCTTACTCTTTCACTCTCTCACTCTCTCACTCTCTCACTCTCTTACTCTCTCACTCTCGTACTCTCTCACTCTCTCGCTCTCTTACTCCCTCACTCTCTTACTCTCTCACCCTCTTACTCTCTCACTCTCTCACTCTCTCACTCTCTCACTCTCTCACTCTCTCACTTTCTCACTCTCTCACTCTCTCACTCTCTCACTCTCTCACTCTCTCACTCTCTCACTCTCTTACTCTCTCACTCTCTCACTCTCTTACTCTCTCACTCTCTAACTCTTTCACTCTCTCACTCTTTCACTCTCTCACTCTCTCACTCTCTCACTCTCTCACTCTCTCACTCTCTCACTCTCTCACTCTCTCACTCTCTCACTCTCTCACTCTCTCACTCTCTCACTCTCTCACTCTCTCACTCTCTCACTCTCTCACTCTCTCACTCTCTCACTCTCTCACTCTCTCACTCTCTCACTCTCTCACTCTCTTACTCTCTCACTCCCTCACTCTCTCACTCTCTCACTCTCTCACTCTCTCACTCTCTCACTCTCTCACTCTCTCACTCTCTCACTCTCTCACTCTCTCACTCTCTCACTCTCTCACTCTCTCACTCTCTCACTCTCTCACTCTCTCACTCTCTCACTCTCTCACTCTCTCACTCTCTCACTCTCTCACTCTCTCACTTTCTTACTCTCTCACTCTTTCACTCTCTCACTCTCTCACTCTCTCACTCTCTCACTCTCTTACTCTCTTACTCTCTCACTCTTTCACTCTCTCACTCTCTCACTCTCTCACTCTCTTACTCTCTCACTCTCTCACTTTCTTACTCTCTCACTCTCTCACTCTCTCACTCTCTCACTCTCACACTCTCGCACTCTCTCACTCTCTCACTCTCTCACTCTCTCACTCTCTCACTCTCTCACTCTCTCACTCTCTCACTCTCTCACTCTCTTACTCTCTCACTCTCTCACTCTCTTACAGTCTCACTCTCTTACTCTCTCACTCTCTCACTTAATCACTCTCGTACTCCTTCACTCTCTCAGTCTCTCACTTTCTCACTCTCTTACTCTCTCACTCTCTCACACTTTCACTCTCTCACTTTCTCAGTCTCTTACTTTCTCACTCTCTCAGACTCTTACTCGCTCACTCTCTCACTTCCTCCCCCTCTCACTCTCTAACTCTTTCACTCTTTTCCTCTCTCACCCCTTTACTCTCTCAATCTCTTACTCTCTGACCTGCTCACTCTTTCACTCTCTTACTCTCTCAATCTCTCACTCTCTCACTTTCTCACTCTCTCACTCCCTCACTCTCTTACTCTCTCACTCTCTTACTCTCTCACTCTCTCACTCTTTTACTCTCTTACTCTCTCACTCTCTCACTCTCTCACTCTCTCACTCTCTCACTCTCTTACTCTCTTACTCCCTCACTCTCTTACTCTCTTCCAGTCTCACTCTCTAACTCTCTTACTCTTTCACTCTCTCACTCTCTCACTCTCTCACTTTCTTACTCTCTCACTCTCTCGCTCTCTCACTCTCTCACTCGTTCACTCTCTTACTTTCTCACTCTCTCGCTCTCTCACTCTCTCACTCTTTCACTCTTTCACTCTCTCACTCTTTTACTTTCTCACTCTCTCACTCTCTCACTGTCTCACTCTCTCACTTTCTTGATCTCTCACTCTCTGACCCGCTCACTCTTTTACTCTCTTACTTGCTCACTCTCTTACTCTCTCACTCTCTTACTCTCTCACTCTCTTACTCTCTCACTCTCTCACTCTCTCACTCTCTTACTCTCTTACTGTCTCACTTTCTAACTCTCTTACTCTCTTACTCTTTCACTCTTTCACTCTCTCACTCTCTCACTCTTTTACTCTCTCACTCTCTCACTCTCTCACTCTATCACTCTCTGACTCTCTCACTTTCTCACTCTCTCACTCTCTCACTCTCTCACTCTCTCACTCTCTCACTCTCTCACTCTCTCACTCTCTCACTCTCTCACTCTCTCCCTCTCTCACTCTCTCACTTTCTCACTCTCTCACTCTCTCACTCTCTCACTCTCTCACTCTCTAACTCTTTCACTCTCTCACTCTCTCACTCTCTCACTCTCTCACTCTCTCACTCTCTCACTCTCTCACTCTCTCACTCTCTCACTCTCTCACTCCCTCGATCTCTCACTCTCTCACTCTCTCACTCTCTCACTCTCTCACTCTCTCACTCTCTAACTCTCTCACTCTCTCACTCTCTCACTCTCTCACTCTCTCACTCTCTCACTCTCTCACTCTCTCACTCTCTCACTCTCTCACTCTCTCACTCTCTCACTCTCTCACTCTCTCACTCTCTCACTCTCTCACTCTCTCACTCTCTCACTCTCTCACTCTCTCACTCTCTCACTCTCTAACTCTTTCACTCTCTCACTCTCTCACTCTCTCACTCTCTAACTCTCTCACTCTCTCACTCTCTCACTCTCTCACTCTCTCACTCTCTCACTCTCTCACTCTCTCACCTCTCACTCTCTCACTCTCTCACTCTCTCACTCTCTCACTCTCTCACTCTCTCACTCTCTCACTCTCTCACTCTCTCACTCTCTCACTCTCTCACTCTCTCACTCTCTCACTCTCTCACTCTCTCACTCTCTCAATCTCTCACTCTCTCACTTTCTCACTCTCTCACTCTCTCACTCTCTCACTCTCTCACTCTCTCACTCTCTCACTCTCTCACTCTCTCACTCTCTCACTCTCTTACTCTCTCACTCTTTCACTCTCTCACTCTCTCACTCTCTCACTTTCTCACTCTTTTACCCTTTAACTTTCTCACTCTCTCACTCCTTCACTCTCTTAGTCTCTTACTTTCTCACTCTCTAACTCTCTTACTCTCTCACTCTCTCACTTTCTCCCTCTCTCGATCTCTCACTCTTTTACTTTTTCCTCTCTCAACCTCTTACTCTCTCAATCTCTTTCTCTCTGACCCGCTCACTCTTTCACTCTCTTACTCTCTCACTCTCTTACTCTCTCACTCTCTCACTCTCTCACTCTCTAACTCTCTTACTTTCTCACTCTTTCACTCTCTTACTCTCTCACTCTCTCACTCTCTCACTCTCTCACTCTCTCACTTTCTCACTCTCTCACTCTCTCACTCTCTCACTCTCTCACTCTCTCACTCTCTCACTCTCTCACTCTCCCACTCTCTCACTCTCTCACTCTCTCCCTCTCTCACTCTCTCACTCTCTCACTCTCTCACTTTCTTACTCTCTCACTTTCTCACTCTCTCACTCTCTCACTCTCTCACTCTCTCACTCTCTCACTCTCTCACTCTCTCACTCTCTCACTCTCTCACTCTCTCACTCTCTCACTCTCTCACTCTCTCACTCTCTTACTCTCTCACTCTCTCACTATCTCACTCTCTCACTCTCTCACTCTCTCACTCTCTCACTCTCTCACTCTCTCACTCTCTCACTCTCTCACTCTCTCACTCTCTCACTCTCTCACTCTCTCACTCTCTCACTCTCTCACTCTCTCACTCTCTCACTCTCTCACTCTCTCACTCTCTCACTCTCTCACTCTCTCACTCTCTAACTCTCTCACTCTCTCACTCTCTCACTCTCTCACTCTCTGACTCTCTGACTCTCTCACTCTCTCACTCTCTCACTCTCTCACTCTCTCACTCTCTCACTCTCTCACTCTCTCACTCTCTCACTCTCTCACTCTCTCACTCTCCCACTCTCTCGCTCTCTCACTCTCTCACTCTCTCACTCTCCCTTTCTCTCACCCGCTTACTCTCTCACTCTCTCACTCTTTCACTCTCTTACTCTCTCACTCTCTCACTCTCTCACTCTCTCACTCTCTCACTCTCTCACTCCTCACTCTCTCACTCTCTCACTCTCTCACTCTCTCACTCTCTCACTCTCTCACTCTCTCACTCTCTCACTCTCTCACTCTCTCACTCTTTCACTCTCTCACTCTCTCACTCTCTCACTCTCTCACTCTCTCACTCTCTCACTCTCTTACTCTCTCACTCTCTTACTCTCTCATTCTCTCACTCTCTCACTCGCTCACTCTCTCACTCTCTCACTCTCTCACTCTTTCACTCTCTCACTCTCTCACTCTCTCACACCCTCACTCTCTCACTCTCTCACTCTCTCACTCTCTCACTCTCTCACTCTCTCACTCTCTCACTCTCTCACTCTCTCACTCTCTCACTCTCTCACTCTCTCACTCTCTCACTCTCTCACTCTCTCACTCTCTCACTCTCTCACCCTCTCACTCTCTCACTCTCTCACTCTCTCACTCTCTCACTCTCTCACTCTCTCACTCTCTCACTCTCTCACTCTCTCACTCTCTCACTCTCTCACTCTCTCACTCTCTCACTCTCTCACTCTCTCACTCTCTCACTCTCACTCTCTCACTCTCTCACTCTCTCACTCTCTCACTCTCTCACTCTCTCTCTCTCTCACTCTCTCACTCTCTCACTCTCTCACTTTCTCACTCTTTTACACTTAAACTTTCTCACTCTCTCACTCCTTCACTCTCTCAGTCTCTTACTTTCTCACTCTTTCACTCTCTTACTCTCCCAGTCTCTCACTCTCTCACTCTCTCCCCCTCTCGATCTCTTACTCTTTTACTCTTTTCCTCTCTCAACCTCTCACTCTTTCAATCTCTTACTCTCTGACCCGCTCACTCTTTTACTCTCTTACTCTCTCACTCTCTTACTCTTTCACTCTCTTACTCTCTCACTCCCTAACTCTCTTACTTTCTCACTCTCTCACTCCCTTACTCTCTAACTTTCTCACTCTCTCACTCTCTCATTCTCTCACTCTCTCACTCTCTTACTCTCTTGATCTCTCACTCTCTCACTCTCTCACTCTCTCACTCTCTCACTCTCTCACTCTCTTACTCTCTCACTCTCTCACTCTCTCACTCTCTCACTCTCTCACTTTCTCACTCTAGCACTCCCTCACTCTCTCAGTCTGTCACTTTCTCACTCTCTCACTCTCTCTTTCTCTCACTTTCAAAGTCTTTCATTCTCTCACTCTCACTCTCTAACTCTTTTACTCTCTTACTTTCGCACTCTTTCATTCTCTCACTCTCTCACTCTCTCGCTTTCTTACTCTCTCACTCTCTCACTCACTCACTTTCTTACTTCCTTACTCTCTTTCTCTCTCTCACTCTATCACTTTCTCACTCTCTCAGTCTCTCACTATCTCACTCTCTCACTCTCTCACTCTCTCACTCTCTCACTCTCTCACTCTCTCACTCTCTCACTCTCTCACTCTCACTCACTCTCTCACTCTCTCACTCTCTCACTCTCTCACTCTCTCACTCTCTCACTCTCTCACTGTCTCACTCTCTAACTCTCTACTCTCTTACTCTTTCTCTCTCTCTCATTCTCTCACTCTCTCACTCTCTTACTTTCTCACTCTGGTACTCTCACTCTCTCGCTCTCTTACTCCCTCACTCTCTTACTCTCACTCTCTTACTCTCTTACTCTCTCACTCTCACTCTCTCACTCTCTCACTCTCTCACTCTCTCACTCTCTCACTCTCTCACTCTCTCACTCTCTCACTCTCTGACTCTCTCACTCTCTCACTCTCTCACTCTCTCACTCTCTCACTCTCTCACTCTCTCACTCTCTCACTCTCTTACTCTCTCACTCTCTCACTTTCTCACTCTCTCACTATCTCACTCTCTAACTCTCTCACTCTCTCACTCTCTCACTCTCTCACTCTCTCACTCTCTCACTCTATTACTCTCTCACTCTCTCACTCTCTCACTCTCTCACTCTCTCACTCTCTCCCTCTCTCGATCTCTTACTCTCTCACTCTCTCACTCTCTCACTCTCTCACTCTCTCACTCTCTCACTCTCTGACTCTCTTACTCTCTCACTCTCTCACTCTTTCAATCTCTCACTCTCTCACTTTCTCACTCTCTCACTCTCTCACTCTCTCACTTTCTCACTCTCTCACTTTCTCACTCTCTCACTCTCTCACTCTCTCACTCTCTCACTCTCTCACTCTCTCACTCTCTCACTCTCTCACTCTCTCACTCTCTCACTCTCTCACTCTCTCACTCTTTCACTCTCTCACTCTCTCACTCTCTCACTCTCTCACTCTCTCACTCTCTCACTCTCTCACTCTCTCACTCTCTCACTCTCTCACTCTCTCACTCTCTCACTCTCTCACTCTCTCACTCTCTCTCACTCTCTCTCTCTCTCACTCTCTCACTCTCTCACTCTCTCACTTTCTCACTCTTTTACACTTAAACTTTCTCACTCTCTCACTCCTTCACTCTCTCAGTCTCTTACTTTCTCACTCTTTCACTCTCTTACTCTCTTAGTCTCTCACTCTCTCACTCTCTCCCCCTCTCGATCTCTTACTCTTTTACTCTTTTCCTCTCTCAACCTCTCACTCTTTCAATCTCTCACTCTCTGACCCGCTCACTCTTTCACTCTCTTACTCTCTCACTCTCTTACTCTTTCACTCTCTCACTCTCTCACTCCCTAACTCTCTTACTTTCTCACTCTCTCACTCCCTTACTCTCTCACTTTCTCACTCTCTCACTCTCTCATTCTCTCACTCTCTCACTCTCTTACTCTCTTGATCTCTCACTCTCTCACTCTCTTACTCTCTCACTCTCTCACTCTCCCTTTCTCTCACCCGCTTACTCTCTCACTCTCTCACTCTTTCACTCTCTTACTCTCTCACTCTCTCACTCTCTCACTCTCTCACTCTCTCACTCTCTCACTCTCTCACTCCCTCACTCTCTCACTCTCTCACTCTCTCACTCTCTCACTCTCTCACTCTCTCACTCTCTCACTCTCTCACTCTCTCACTCTCTCACTCTCTCACTCTCTCACTCTCTCACTCTCTCACTCTCTCACTCTCTTACTCTCTCACTCTCTTACTCTCTCATTCTCTCACTCTCTCACTCGCTCACTCTCTCACTCTCTCACTCTCTCACTCTCTCACTCTTTCACTCTCTCACTCTCTCACTCTCTCACACCCTCACTCTCTCACTCTCTCACTCTCTCACTCTCTCACTCTCTCACTCTCTCACTCTCTCACTCTCTCACTCTCTCACTCTCTCACTCTCTCACTCTCTCACTCTCTCACTCTCTCACTCTCTCACTCTCTCACTCTCTCACTCTCTCACCCTCTCACTCTCTCACTCTCTCACTCTCTCACTCTCTCACTCTCTCACTCTCTCACTCTCTCACTCTCTCACTCTCTCACTCTCTCACTCTCTCACTCTCTCACTCTCTCACTCTCTCACTCTCTCACTCTCTCACTCTCTCACTCTCTCACTCTCTCACTCTCTCACTCTCTCACTCTCTCTCTCTCTCACTCTCTCACTCTCTCACTCTCTCACTTTCTCACTCTTTTACACTTAAACTTTCTCACTCTCTCACTCCTTCACTCTCTCAGTCTCTTACTTTCTCACTCTTTCACTCTCTTACTCTCCCAGTCTCTCACTCTCTCACTCTCTCCCCCTCTCGATCTCTTACTCTTTTACTCTTTTCCTCTCTCAACCTCTCACTCTTTCAATCTCTTACTCTCTGACCCGCTCACTCTTTTACTCTCTTACTCTCTCACTCTCTTACTCTTTCACTCTCTTACTCTCTCACTCCCTAACTCTCTTACTTTCTCACTCTCTCACTCCCTTACTCTCTAACTTTCTCACTCTCTCACTCTCTCATTCTCTCACTCTCTCACTCTCTTACTCTCTTGATCTCTCACTCTCTCACTCTCTCACTCTCTCACTCTCTCACTCTCTCACTCTCTCACTCTCTTATTCTCTCAGTCTCTCACCCTCTCACTCTCTTACTCTCCTACTCGCTCACTCTGTCACTTTCTCACTCTCTCACTCTCTCACTCTCTTACTCTCTCACTCTCTCACTCTCTCACTCTCTCACTCTCTCACTTTCTCACTCTAGCACTCCCTCACTCTCTCAGTCTGTCACTTTCTCACTCTCTCACTCTCTCTTTCTCTCACTTTCAAAGTCTTTCATTCTCTCACTCTCACTCTCTAACTCTTTTACTCTCTTACTTTCGCACTCTTTCATTCTCTCACTCTCTCACTCTCTCGCTTCCTTACTCTCTCACTCTCTCACTCACTCACTTTCTTACTTCCTTACTCTCTTTCTCTCTCTCACTCTATCACTTTCTCACTCTCTCAGTCTCTCACTATCTCACTCTCTCACTCTCTCACTCTCTCACTCTCTCACTCTCTCACTCTCTCACTCTCTCACTCTCTCACTCTCTCACTCTCTCACTCTCTCACTCTCTCACTCTCTCACTCTCTCACTCTCTCACTCTCTCACTCTCTCACTCTCTCACTCTCTAACTCTCTTACTCTCTTACTCTTTCTCTCTCTCATTCTCTCACTCTCTCACTCTCTTACTCTCTCACTCTGGTACTCTCTCACTCTCTCGCTCTCTTACTCCCTCACTCTCTTACTCTCTCACTCTCTTACTCTCTTACTCTCTCACTCTCTCACTCTCTCACTCTCTCACTCTCTCACTCTCTCACTCTCTCACTCTCTCACTCTCTCACTCTCTCACTCTCTGACTCTCTCACTCTCTCACTCTCTCACTCTCTCACTCTCTCACTCTCTCACTCTCTCACTCTCTCACTCTCTTACTCTCTCACTCTCTCACTCTCTCACTCTCTCACTATCTCACTCTCTCACTCTATTACTCTCTCACTCTCTCACTCTCTCACTCTCTCACTCTCTCACTCTCTCACTCTCTCGATCTCTTACTCTCTCACTCTCTCACTCTCTCACTCTCTCACTCTCTCACTCTCTCACTCTCTGACTCTCTTACTCTCTCACTCTCTCACTCTTTCAATCTCTCACTCTCTCACTTTCTCACTCTCTCACTCTCTCACTCTCTCACTTTCTCACTCTCTCACTTTCTCACTCTCTCACTCTCTCACTCTCTCACTCTCTCACTCTCTCACTCTCTCACTCTCTCACTCTCTCACTCTCTCACTCTCTCACTCTCTCACTCTCTCACTCTTTCACTCTCTCACTCTCTCACTCTCTCACTCTCTCACTCTCTCACTCTCTCACTCTCTCACTCTCTCACTCTCTCACTCTCTCACTCTCTCACTCTCTCACTCTCTCACTCTCTCACTCTCTCACTCTCTCACTCTCTCTCTCTCTCACTCTCTCACTCTCTCACTCTCTCACTTTCTCACTCTTTTACACTTAAACTTTCTCACTCTCTCACTCCTTCACTCTCTCAGTCTCTTACTTTCTCACTCTTTCACTCTCTTACTCTCTTAGTCTCTCACTCTCTCACTCTCTCCCCCTCTCGATCTCTTACTCTTTTACTCTTTTCCTCTCTCAACCTCTCACTCTTTCAATCTCTCACTCTCTGACCCGCTCACTCTTTCACTCTCTTACTCTCTCACTCTCTTACTCTTTCACTCTCTCACTCTCTCACTCCCTAACTCTCTTACTTTCTCACTCTCTCACTCCCTTACTCTCTCACTTTCTCACTCTCTCACTCTCTCATTCTCTCACTCTCTCACTCTCTTACTCTCTTGATCTCTCACTCTCTCACTCTCTCACTCTCTCACTCTCTCACTCTCTCACTCTCTTATTCTCTCAGTCTCTCACCCTCTCACTGTCTTACTCTCTCACTCGCTCACTCTGTCACTTTCTCACTCTCTCACTCTCTCACTCTCTTACTCTCTCACTCTCTCACTCTCTCACTCTCTCACTCTCTCACTCTCTCACTCTCTCACTTTCTCACTCTAGCACTCCCTCACTCTCTCAGTCTCTCACTTTCTCACTCTCTCACTCTCTCTTTCTCTCACTTTCAAAGTCTTTCATTCTCTCACTCTCACTCTCTAACTCTTTTACTCTCTTACTTTCGCACTCTTTCATTCTCTCACTCTCTCACTCTCTCGCTTTCTTACTCTCTCACTCTCTCACTCACTCACTTTCTCACTTCCTCACTCTCTTTCTCTCTCTCACTCTATCACTTTCTCACTCTCTCAGTCTCTCACTATCTCACTCTCTCACTCTCTCACTCTCTCACTCTCTCACTCTCTCACTCTCTCACTCTCTCACTCTCTCACTCTCTCACTCTCTCACTCTCTCACTCTGTCACTCTCTCACTCTCTCACTCTCTCACTCTCTCACTCTCTTACTGTCTCACTCTCTAACTCTCTTACTCTCTTACTCTTTCTCTCTCTCATTCTCTCACTCTCTCACTCTCTTACTCTCTCACTCTCGTACTCTCTCACTCTCTCGCTCTCTTACTCCCTCACTCTCTTACTCTCCCACTCTCTTACTCTCTCACTCTCTCACTCTCTCACTCTCTCACTCTCTTACTCTCTCACTCTCTCACTCTCTCACTCTCTCACTCTCTCACTCTCTCACTCTCTGACTCTCTCACTCTCTCACTCTCTCACTCTCTCACTCTCTCACTCTCTCACTCTCTTACTCTCTCACTCTCTCACTCTCTTACTCTCTCACTATCTCACTCTCTAACACTCTCACTCTCTCACTCTCTCACTCTCTCACTCTCTCACTCTCTCACTCTATTACTCTCTCACTCTCTCACTCTCTCACTTTCTCACTCTCTCACTCTCTCACTCTCTTACTCTCTCACTCTCTCACTCTCTCACTCTCTCACTCTCTCACTTTCTCACTCTAGCACTCCCTCACTCTCTCAGTCTCTCACTTTCTCACTCTCTCACTCTCTCTTTCTCTCACTTTCAAAGTCTTTCATTCTCTCACTCTCACTCTCTAACTCTTTTACTCTCTTACTTTCGCACTCTTTCATTCTCTCACTCTCTCACTCTCTCGCTTTCTTACTCTCTCACTCTCTCACTCACTCACTTTCTCACTTCCTCACTCTCTTTCTCTCTCTCACTCTATCACTTTCTCACTCTCTCAGTCTCTCACTATCTCACTCTCTCACTCTCTCACTCTCTCACTCTCTCACTCTCTCACTCTCTCACTCTCTCACTCTCTTATTCTCTCAGTCTCTCACCCTCTCACTCTCTTACTCTCCCACTCGCTCACTCTGTCACTTTCTCACTCTCTCACTCTCTCACTCTCTTACTCTCCCACTCTCTCACTCTCTCACTCTCTCACTCTCTCACTTTCTCACTCTAGCACTCCCTCACTCTCTCAGTCTGTCACTTTCTCACTCTCTCACTCTCTCTTTCTCTCACTTTCAAAGTCTTTCATTCTCTCACTCTCACTCTCTAACTCTTTTACTCTCTTACTTTCGCACTCTTTCATTCTCTCACTCTCTCACTCTCTCGCTTTCTTACTCTCTCACTCTCTCACTCACTCACTTTCTCACTTCCTTACTCTCTTTCTCTCTCTCACTCTATCACTTTCTCACTCTCTCAGTCTCTCACTATCTCACTCTCTCACTCTCTCACTCTCTCACTCTCTCACTCTCTCACTCTCTCACTCTCTCACTCTCTCACTCTCTCACTCTCTCACTCTCTCACTCTCTCACTCTCTCACTCTCTCACTCTCTCACTCTCTCACTCTCTTACTGTCTCACTCTCTAACTCTCTTACTCTCTTACTCTTTCTCTCTCTCATTCTCTCACTCTCTCACTCTCTTACTCTCTCACTCTCGTACTCTCTCACTCTCTCGCTCTCTTACTCCCTCACTCTCTTACTCTCTCACTCTCTTACTCTCTTACTCTCTCACTCTCTCACTCTCTCACTCTCTCACTCTCTCACTCTCTCACTCTCTGACTCTCTCACTCTCTCACTCTCTCACTCTCTCACTCTCTCACTCTCTCACTCTCTTACTCTCTCACTCTCTCACTCTCTCACTCTCTCACTATCTCACTCTCTAACTCTCTCACTCTCTCACTCTCTCACTCTCTCACTCTCTCACTCTCTCACTCTCTCACTCTCTCACTCTATTACTCTCTCACTCTCTCACTCTCTCACTCTCTCACTCTCTCACTCTCTCACTCTCTCGATCTCTCACTCTCTCACTCTCTCACTCTCTCACTCTCTCACTCTCTCACTCTCTGACTCTCTGACTCTCTTACTCTCTCACTCTCTCACTCTTTCAATCTCTCACTCTCTCACTTTCTCACTCTCTCACTCTCTCACTCTCTCACTTTCTCACTCTCTCACTTTCTCACTCTCTCACTCTCTCACTCTCTCACTCTTTCACTCTCTCACTCTCTCACTCTCTCACTCTCTCACTCTCTCACTCTCTCACTCTCTCACTCTCTCACTCTTTCACTCTCTCACTCTCTCACTCTCTCACTCTCTCACTCTCTCACTCTCTCACTCTCTCACTCTCTCACTCTCTCACTCTCTCACTCTCTCACTCTCTCACTCTCTCACTCTCTCACTCTCTCTCTCTCTCACTCTCTCACTCTCTCACTCTCTCACTTTCTCACTCTTTTACACTTAAACTTTCTCACTCTCTCACTCCTTCACTCTCTCAGTCTCTTACTTTCTCACTCTTTCACTCTCTTACTCTCTTAGTCTCTCACTCTCTCACTCTCTCCCCCTCTCGATCTCTTACTCTTTTACTCTTTTCCTCTCTCAACCTCTCACTCTTTCAATCTCTTACTCTCTGACCCGCTCACTCTTTCACTCTCTTACTCTCTCACTCTCTTACTCTTTCACTCTCTCACTCTCTCACTCCCTAACTCTCTTACTTTCTCACTCTCTCACTCCCTTACTCTCTCACTTTCTCACTCTCTCACTCTCTCATTCTCTCACTCTCTCACTCTCTTACTCTCTTGATCTCTCACTCTCTCACTCTCTCACTCTCTCACTCTCTCACTCTCTCAGTCTCTCACTCTCTTATTCTCTCAGTCTCTCACCCTCTCACTGTCTTACTCTCTCACTCGCTCACTCTGTCACTTTCTCACTCTCTCACTCTCTCACTCTCTTACTCTCTCACTCTCTCACTCTCTCACTCTCTCACTCTCTCACTTTCTCACTCTAGCACTCCCTCACTCTCTCAGTCTCTCACTTTCTCACTCTCTCACTCTCTCTTTCTCTCACTTTCAAAGTCTTTCATTCTCTCACTCTCACTCTCTAACTCTTTTACTCTCTTACTTTCGCACTCTTTCATTCTCTCACTCTCTCACTCTCTCGCTTTCTTACTCTCTCACTCTCTCACTCACTCACTTTCTCACTTCCTCACTCTCTTTCTCTCTCTCACTCTATCACTTTCTCACTCTCTCAGTCTCTCACTATCTCACTCTCTCACTCTCTCACTCTCTCACTCTCTCACTCTCTCACTCTCTCACTCTCTCACTCTCTCACTCTCTTACTCTCTCACTCTGTCACTCTCTCACTCTCTCACTCTCTCACTCTCTCACTCTCTCACTCTCTCACTCTCTTACTGTCTCACTCTCTAACTCTCTTACTCTCTTACTCTTTCTCTCTCTCATTCTCTCACTCTCTCACTCTCTTACTCTCTCACTCTCGTACTCTCTCACTCTCTCGCTCTCTTACTCCCTCACTCTCTTACTCTCTCACTCTCTTACTCTCTCACTCTCTCACTCTCTCACTCTCTCACTCTCTCACTCTCTCACTCTCTCACTCTCTCACTCTCTCACTCTCTCACTCTCTCACTCTCTCACTCTCTCAATCTCTGACTCTCTCACTCTCTCACTCTCCCACTCTCTCACTCTCTCACTCTCTCACTCTCTTACTCTCTCACTCTCTCACTCTCTTACTCTCTCACTATCTCACTCTCTAACACTCTCACTCTCTCACTCTCTCACTCTCTCACTCTCTCACTCTCTCACTCTCTCACTCTATTACTCTCTCACTCTCTCACTCTCTCACTCTCTCACTCTCTCACTCTCTCACTCTCTCACTCTCTCACTCTCTCGATCTCTCACTCTCTCACTCTCTCACTCTCTCACTCTCTCACTCTCTCACTCTCTGACTCTCTGACTCTCTGACTCTCTGACTCTCTTACTCTCTCACTCTCTCACTTTTTCAATCTCTCACTCTCTCACTTTCTCACTCTCTCACTCTCTCACTCTCTCACTCTCTCTTTCTCTCACTTTCAAAGTCTTTCATTCTCTCACTCTCACTCTCTAACTCTTTTACTCTCTTACTTTCGCACTCTTTCATTCTCTCACTCTCTCACTCACTCACTTTCTCACTTCCTTACTCTCTTTCTCTCTCTCACTCTATCACTTTCTCACTCTCTCAGTCTCTCACTATCTCACTCTCTCACTCTCTCACTCTCTCACTCTCTCACTCTCTCACTCTCTTACTCTCTCACTCTCTCACTCTCTCACTCTCTCACTCTCTCACTCTCTCACTCTCTCACTCTCTCACTCTCTCACTTTCTCACTCTCTCACTCTCTCACTCTCTTACTCTCTAACTCTCTTACTCTCTTACTCTTTCTCTCTCTCATTCTCTCACTCTCTCACTCTCTTACTCTCTCACTCTCGTACTCTCTCACTCTCTCGCTCTCTTACTCCCTCACTCTCTTACTCTCTCACTCTCTTACTCTCTCACTCTCTCACTCTCTTACTCTCTCACTCTCTCACTCTCTCACTCTCTCACTCTCTCACTCTCTCACTCTCTCACTCTCTCACTCTCTCACTCTCTCACTCTCTCACTCTCTCACTCTCTCGCTCTCTCACTCTCTCACTCTCTCACTCTCTCACTCTCTCACTCTCTCACTCTCTTACTCTCTCACTCTCTCACTCTCTCACTCTCTCACTATCTCACTCTCTAACTCTCTCACTCTCTCACTCTCTCACTCTCTCACTCTCTCACTCTCTCACTCTCTCACTCTATTACTCTCTCACTCTCTCACTCTCACACTCTCTCACTCTCTCACTCTCTCACTATCTCACTCTCTCGATCTCTCACTCTCTCACTCTCTCACTCTCTCACTCTCTCACTCTCTCACTCTCTCACTCTCTCACTCTCTTACTCTCTCACTCTCTCACTCTTTCAATCTCTCACTCTCTCACTTTCTCACTCTCTCACTCTCTCACTCTCTCACTCTCTCACTCTCTCAGTTTCTCACTCTCTCACTCTCTCACTCTCTCACTCTCTCACTCTCTTACTCTCTCACTCTCTCACTCTCTCACTCTCTCACTTTCTCACTCTTTTACCCTTTAACTTTCTCACTCTCTCACTCCTTCACTCTATCAGTCTCTTACTTTCTCACTCTCTAACTCTCTTACTCTCTTACTCTCTCACTTTCTCCCTCTCTCGATCTCTCACTCTTTTACTCTTTTCCTCTCTCAACCTCTTACTCTCTCAATCTCTTTCTCTCTGAACCGCTCACTCTTTCACTCTCTTACTCTCTCACTCTCTTACTCTCTCACTCTCTCACTCTCTCACTCTCTAACTCTCTTACTTTCTCACTCTTTCACTCTCTTACTCTCTCACTCTCTCACTCTCTCACTCTCTCACTCTCTCACTCTCTCACTCTCTCACTTTCTCACTCTCTCACTCTCTCACTCTCTCACTCTCTCACTCTCTCACTCTCTCACTCTCTCACTCTCCCACTCTCTCACTCTCTCCCTCTCTCCCTCTCTCACTCTCTCACTCTCTCACTCTCTCACTCTCTTACTCTCTCACTTTCTCACTCTCTCACTCTCTCACTCTCTCACTCTCTCACTCTCTCACTCTCTCACTCTCTCACTCTCTCACTCTCTCACTCTCTTACTCTCTCACTCTCTCACTCTCTCACTCTCTCACTATCTCACTCTCTAACTCTCTCACTCTCTCACTCTCTCACTCTCTCACTCTCTCACTCTCTCACTCTATTACTCTCTCACTCTCTCACTCTCTCACTCTCTCACTCTCTCACTCTCTCACTCTCTGACTCTCTCGATCTCTCACTCTCTCACTCTCTCACTCTCTCACTCTCTCACTCTCTCACTCTCTCACTCTCTCACTCTCTTACTCTCTCACTCTCTCACTCTCTCACTCTCTCACTCTCCCACTCTCTCACTCTCTCACTCTCTCACTCTCTCACTCTCTCACTCTCTCACTCTCTCACTCTCTCACTCTCTCACTCTCTCACTCTCTCACTCTCTCACTCTCTCACTCTCTCACTCTCTCACTCCCTCACTCTCTCACTCTCTCACTCTCTCACTCTCTCACTCTCTCACTCTCTCACTCTCTCACTCTTTCGCTTCCTTACTCTCTCACTTTTTCACTTTCTTACTTTCTCACTCTCTCACTCTCTCACTCTCTCACTCTCCCTTTCCCTCAATTTCTTGCTCTCTCACTCTCTCACTCCCTCACTTTCTCACTCTCTTACTCCTTCACTTTCTCACTCTCTGACTCTCTCACTCTCTGACTCTCTCACTCTCTCACTCTTTCACTCTCTCACTCTCTCACTCTCTTACTCTCTCACTCTCTCACTCTCTCACTTTCTCACTCTCTGACTCTCCCACTCTCTCACTCGCTCACTCTCTCACTTTCTCACTCTCTCACTCTCTCACTCTCTCACTCTCTCACTCTCTCACTCTCTCACTCTCTCACTCTCTCACTCTCTCACTCTCTCACTCTCTCACTCTCTCACTCTCTCACTCTCTCACTCTCTCACTCTCTCACTCTCTCACTCTCTCACTCTCTCACTCTCTCACTCTCTTACTCTCTCACTCTCTTACTCTCTCACTCTCTCACTCTCTCACTCTCTCACTCTCTCACTCTCTCACTCTCTCACTCTCTCACTCTCTTACTCTCTCACTCTCTCACTCTCTCACTCTCTCACTCTCTCACTCTCTCACTCTCTCACTCTCTCACTCTCTCACTCTCTCACTCTCTCACTCTCTCACTCTCTCACTCTCTCACTCTCTCACTCTCTCACTCTCTCACTCTCTCACTCTCTCACTCTCTCACTCTCTCACTCTCTCACTCTCTCACTCCCTCGATCTCTCACTCTCTCACTCTCTCACTCTCTCACTTTCTCACTCTTTTACACTTTAACTTTCTCACTCTCTCACTCCTTCACTCTCTCAGTCTCTTACTTTCTCACTCTTTCACTCTCTTACTCTCTTAGTCTCTCACTCTCTCACTTTCTCCCCCTCTCGATCTCTTACTTTTTTACTCTTTTCCTCTCTCAACCTCTCACTCTCTCAATCTCTTACTCTCTGACCCGCTCACTCTTTCACTCTCTTACTCTCTCACTCTCTTACTCTTTCACTCTCTCACTCTCTCACTCCCTAACTCTCTTACTTTCTCACTCTCTCACTCCCTTACTCTCTCACTTTCTCACTCTCTCACTCTCTCATTCTCTCACTCTCTCACTCTCTTACTCTCTTACTCTCTCACTCTCTCACTCTCTCACTCTCTCACTCTCTCACTCTCTCACTCTCTCACTCTCTCACTCTCTTATTCTCTCAGTCTCTCACCCTCTCACTCTCTTATTCTCTCACTCGCTCACTCTGTCACTTTCTCACTCTCTCACTCTCTCACTCTCTTACTCTCTCACTCTCTCACTCTCTCACTCTCTCACTCTCTCACTCTCTCACTCTCTCACTTTCTCACTCTAGCACTCCCTCACTCTCTCAGTCTCTCACTTTCTCACTCTCTCACTCTCTCACTCTCTCTTTCTCTCCCTTTCAAAGTCTTTCATTCTCTCACTCTCACTCTCTAACTCTTTTACTCTCTTACTTTCGCACTCTTTCATTCTCTCACTCTCTCACTCTCTCGCTTTCTTACTCTCTCACTCTCTCGCTCACTCACTTTCTCACTTCCTTACTCTCTTTCTCTCTCTCACTCTATCACTTTCTCACTCTCTCAGTCTCTCACTATCTCACTCTCTCACTCTCTCACTCTCTCACTCTCTCACTCTCTCACTCTCTCACTCTCTCACTCTCTCACTCTCTCACTCTCTCACTCTCTCACTCTCTCACTCTCTCACTCTCTCACTCTCTCACTCTCTCACTCTCTCACTCTCTTACTCTCTCACTCTCTCACTCTCTCACTCTCTCACTATCTCACTCTCTAACTCTCTCACTCTCTCACTCTCTCACTCTCTCACTCTCTCACTCTCTCACTCTCTCACTCTATTACTCTCTCACTCTCTCACTCTCTCACTCTCTCACTCTCTCACTCTCTCACTCTCTCACTCTCTGACTCTCTCGATCTCTCACTCTCTCACTCTCTCACTCTCTCACTCTCTCACTCTCTCACTCTCTGACTCTCTGACTCTCTTACTCTCTCACTCTCTCACTCTCTCACTCTCTCACTCTCCCACTCTCTCACTCTCTCACTCTCTCACTCTCTCACTCTCTCACTCTCTCACTCTCTCACTCTCTCACTCTCTCACTCTCTCACTCTCTCACTCTCTCACTCTCTCACTCTCTCCCTCCCTCACTCTCTCACTCTCTCACTCTCTCACTCTCTCACTCTCTCACTCTCTCACTCTTTCGCTTCCTTACTCTCTCACTTTTTCACTTTCTTACTTTCTCACTCTCTCACTCTCTCACTCTCTCACTCTCCCATTCCCTCAATTTCTTGCTCTCTCACTCTCTCACTCCCTCACTTTCTCACTCTCTTACTCCTTCACTTTCTCACTCTCTGACTCTCTCACTCTCTGACTCTCTCACTCTCTCACTCTCTCACTCTCTTACTCTCTCACTCTCTCACTCTCTCACTTTCTCACTCTCTGACTCTCCCACTCTCTCACTCGCTCACTCTCTCACTTTCTCACTCTCTCACTCTCTCACTCTCTCACTCTCTCACTCTCTCACTCTCTCACTCTCTCACTCTCTCACTCTCTCACTCTCTCACTCTCTCACTCTCTCACTCTCTCACTCTCTCACTCTCTCACTCTCTCACTCTCTCACTCTCTCACTCTCTCACTCTCTTACTCTCTCACTCTCTTACTCTCTCACTCTCTCACTCTCTCACTCTCTCACTCTTTCACTCTCTCACTCTCTCACTCTCTCACTCTCTCACTCTCTCACTCTCTCACTCTCTCACTCTCTCACTCTCTCACTCTCTTACTCTCTCACTCTCTCACTCTCTCACTCTCCCACTCTCTCACTCTCTCACTATCTCACTCTCTCACTCTCTCACTCTCTCACTCTCTCACTCTCTCACTCTCTCACTTTCTCACTCTCTCACTCTCTCACTCTCTCACTCTCTCACTCTCTCACTCTCTCACTCTCTCACTCTCTCACTCTCTCACTCTCTCACTCTCTCACTCTCTCACTCTCTCACTCTCTCACTCTCTCACTCTCTAACTCTCTCACTCTCTCACTCTCTCACTCTCTCACTCTCTGACTCTCTGGCTCTCTCACTCTCTCACTCTCTCACTCTCTCACTCTCTCACTCTCTCACTCTCTCACTCTCTCACTCTCTCACTCTCTCACTCTCCCACTCTTTCGCTCTCTCACTCTCTCACTCTCCCTTTCTCTCACCCGCTTACTCTCTCACTCTCTCACTCTTTCACTCTCTTACTCTCTCACTCTCTCACTCTCTCACTCTCTCACTCCCTCACTCTCTCACTCCCTCACTCTCTCACTCTCTCACTCTCTCACTCTCTTACTCTCTCACTCTCTCACTCTCTCACTCTCTCACTCTCTCACTCTCTCACTCTCTCACTCTCTCACTCTCTCACTCTCTCACTCTCTCACTCTCTTACTCTCTCACTCTCTTACTCTCTCATTCTCTCACTCTCTCACTCTCTCACTCTCTCACTCTCTCACTCTCTCACTCTCTCACTCTCTCACTCTTTCACTCTCTCACTCTCTCACTCTCTCACACCCTCACTCTCTCACTCTCTCACTCTCTCACTCTCTCACTCTCTCACTCTCTCACTCTCTCACTCTCTCACTCTCTCACTCTCTCACTCTCTCACTCTCTCACTCTCTCACTCTCTCACTCTCTCACTCTCTCACTCTCTCACTCTCTCACTCTCTCACTCTCTCACTCTCTCACTCTCTCACTCTCTGACTCTCTCACTCTCTCACTCTCTCACTCTCTCACTCTCTCACTCTCTCACTCTCTCACTCTCTCACTCTCTCACTCTCTCACTCTCTCACTCTCTCACTCTCTCTCTCTCTCTCACTCTCTCACTCTCTCACTCTCTCACTTTCTCACTCTTTTACACTTTAACTTTCTCACTCTCTCACTCCTTCACTCTCTCAGTCTCTTACTTTCTCACTCTTTCACTCTCTTACTCTCTTAGTCTCTCACTCTCTCACTTTCTCCCCCTCTCGATCTCTTACTCTTTTACTCTTTTCCTCTCTCAACCTCTCACTCTTTCAATCTCTTACTCTCTGACCCGCTCACTCTTTCACTCTCTTACTCTCTCACTCTCTTACTCTTTCACTCTCTCACTCTCTCACTCCCTAACTCTCTTACTTTCTCACTCTCTCACTCCCTTACTCTCTCACTTTCTCACTCTCTCACTCTCTCATTCTCTCGCTCTCTCACTCTCTTACTCTCTTGATCTCTCACTCTCTCACTCTCTCACTCTCTCACTCTCTCACTCTCTTATTCTCTCAGTCTCTCACCCTCTCACTCTCTTACTCTCTCACTCGCTCACTCTGTCACTTTCTCACTCTCTCACTCTCTCACTCTCTTACTCTCTCACTCTCTCACTCTCTCACTCTCTCACTCTCTCACTTTCTCACTCTAGCACTCCCTCACTCTCTCAGTCTCTCACTTTCTCACTCTCTCACTCTCTCTTTCTCTCACTTTCAAAGTCTTTCATTCTCTCACTCTCACTCTCTAACTCTTTTACTCTTTTACTTTCGCACTCTTTCATTCTCTCACTCTCTCACTCTCTCGCTTTCTTACTCTCTCACTCTCTCACTCACTCACTTTCTCACTTCCTTACTCTCTTTCTCTCTCTCACTCTATCACTTTCTCACTCTCTCAGTCTCTCACTATCTCACTCTCTCACTCTCTCACTCTCTCACTCTCTCACTCTCTCACTCTCTCACTCTCTCACTCTCTCACTCTCTCACTCTCTCACTCTTTCACTCTCTCACTCTCTCACTCTCTAACTCTCTCACTCTCTCACTCTCTCACTCTCTCACTCTCTCACTCTCTCACTCTCTTACTGTCTCACTCTCTAACTCTCTTACTCTCTTACTCTTTCATTCTCTCATTCTCTCACTCTCTCACTCTCTTACTCTCTCACTCTCGTACTCTCTCACTCTCTCGCTCTCTTACTCCCTCACTCTCTTACTCTCTCACTCTCTTACTCTCTCACTCTCTCACTCTCTCACTCTCTCACTCTCTCACTCTCTCACTCTCTCACTCTCTCACTCTCTCACTCTCTCACTCTCTCACTCTCTCACTCTCTCACTCTCTCACTCTCTCACTCTCTGACTCTCTCACTCTTTCACTCTCTCACTCTCTCACTCTCTCACTCTCTCACTCTCTTACTCTCTCACTCTCTCACTCTCTCACTCTCTCACTATCTCACTC
The DNA here is from genome assembly GCA_963971145.1 of Sussaba pulchella. Lineage (NCBI taxonomy): Eukaryota > Metazoa > Arthropoda > Insecta > Hymenoptera > Ichneumonidae > Sussaba > Sussaba pulchella. The sequence goes on from CAXAQZ010000753.1 coordinate 22,419, forward strand.
TCTAACTCTCTCACTCTCTCACTCTCTCACTCTCTCACTCTCTCACTCTATAACTCTCTCACTCTCTCACTCTCTCACTCTCTCACTCTCTGACTCTCTGACTCTCTCGATCTCTCACTCTCTCACTCTCTCACTCTCTCACTCTCTCACTCTCTCACTCTTTGACTCTCTGACTCTCTTACTCTCTCACTCTCTCACTCTCTCACTCTCCCACTCTCTCACTCTCTCACTCTCTCACTCTCTCACTCTCTCACTCTCTCACTCTCTCACTTTCTCACTCTCTCACTCTCTCACTCTCTCACTCTCTCACTCTCTCACTCCCTCACTCTCTCACTCTCTCACTCTCTCACTCTCTCACTCTCTCACTCTCTCACTCTCTCACTCTCTCACTCTTTCGCTTCCTTACTCTCTCACTTTTTCACTTTCTTACTTTCTCACTCTTTCACTCTCTCACTCTCTCACTCTCTCACTCTCTTACTCTCTTACTCTCTCACTCTTTCACTCTCTCACTCTCTCACTCTCTCACTCTCTTACTCTCTCACTCTCTCACTTTCTTACTCTCTCACTCTCTCACTCTCTCACTCTCTCACTCTCTTACTCTCTCACTCTCTCACTCTCTCACTCTCTCACTCTCTTACTCTCTCACTCTCTCACTCTCTCACTCTCTCACTCTCTCACTCTCTCACTCTCTCACTCTCTCACTCTCTCACTCTCTCACTCTCACACTCTCGCACTCTCTCACTCTCTCACTCTCTCACTCTCTCACTCTCTCACTCTCTCAATCTCTCACTCTCTCACTCTCTTACAGTCTCACTCTCTTACTCTCTCACTCTCTCACTTAATCACTCTCGTACTCCTTCACTCTCTCAGTCTCTCACTTTCTCACTCTCTTACTCTCTCACTCTCTCACACTTTCACTCTCTCACTTTCTCAGTCTCTTATTCTCTCACTCTCTCAGACTCTTACTCGCTCACTCTCTCGCTTCCTCCCCCTCTCACTTTCTAACTCTTTCACTCTTTTCCTCTCTCACCCCTTTACTCTCTCAATCTCTCACTCTCTGACCCGCTCACTCTTTTACTCTCTTACTTGCTCACTCTCTTACTCTCTCACTCTCTTACTCTCTCACTCTCTCACTCTCTCACTCTCTTACTCTCTTACTGTCTCACTCTCTAACTCTCTTACTCTCTTACTCTTTCACTCTTTCACTCTCTCACTCTCTCACTCTTTTACTCTCTCACTCTCTCACTCTCTCACTCTATCACTCTCTGACTCTCTCACTTTCTCATTCTCTCACTCTCTCACTCTCTCACTCTCTCACTCTCTAACTCTCTCACTCTCTCACGCTCTCACTCTCTCACTCTCTCACTCTCTCCCTCTCTCACTCTCTCACTTTCTCACTCTCTCACTCTCTCACTCTCTCACTCTCTCACTCTCTCACTCTCTCACTCTCTAACTCTTTCACTCTCTCACTCTCTCACTCTCTCACTCTCTCACTCTCTCACTCTCTCACTCTCTCACTCTCTCACTCTCTCACTCTCTCACTCTCTCACTCTCTCACTCTCTCACTCTCTCACTCTCTCACTCTTTCACTCTCTCACTCTCTCACTCTCTCACTCTCTCACGCTCTCACTCTCTCACTCTCTCACTCTCTCACTCTCTCACTCTCTCACTCTCTCACTCTCTCACTCTCTCACTCTCTCACTCTCTCACTCTCTCACTCTCTCACTCTCTCAATCTCTCACTCTCTCACTTTCTCACTCTCTCACTCTCTCACTCTCTCACTCTCTCACTCTCTCACTCTCTCACTCTCTCACTCTCTCACTCTCTCACTCTCTCACTCTCTTACTCTCTCACTCTCTCACTCTCTCACTCTCTCACTTTCTCACTCTTTTACCCTTTAACTTTCTCACTCTCTCACTCCTTCACTCTCTTAGTCTCTTACTTTCTCACTCTCTAACACTCTTACTCTCTCACTCTCTCACTTTCTCCCTCTCTCGATCTCTCACTCTTTTACTTTTTTCCTCTCTCAACCTCTTACTCTCTCAATCTCTTTCTCTCTGACCCGCTCACTCTTTCACTCTCTTACTCTCTCACTCTCTTACTCTCTCACTCTCTCACTCTCTCACTCTCTAACTCTCTTACTTTCTCACTCTTTCACTCTCTTACTCTCTCACTCTCTCACTCTCTCACTCTCTCACTTTCTCACTCTCTCACTCTCTCACTCTCTCACACTCTCACTCTCTCACTCTCTCACTCTCTGACTCTCCCACTCTCTCACTCTCTCACTCTCTCCCTCTCTCACTCTCTCACTCTCTCACTCTCTCACTCTCTTACTCTCTCACTTTCTCACTCTCTCACTCTCTCACTCTCTCACTCTCTCACTCTCTCACTCTCTCACTCTCTCACTCTCTCATTCTCTCACTCTCTCACTCTCTCACTCTCTCACTCTCTCACTCTCTCACTCTCTCACTCTCTCACTCTCTCACTCTCTCACTATCTCACTCTCTCACTCTCTCACTCTCTCACTCTCTCACTCTCTCACTCTCTCACTCTCTCACTCTCTCACTCTCTCACTCTCTCACTCTCTCACTCTCTCACTCTCTCACTCTCTCACTCTCTCACTCTCTCACTCTCTCACTCTCTCACTCTCTCACTCTCTCACTCTCTCACTCTCTCACTCTCTCACTCTCTCACTCTCTCACTCTCTCACTCTCTCACTCTCTCACTCTCTCACTCTCTCACTCTCTCACTCTCTAACTCTCTCACTCTCTCACTCTCTCACTCTCTCACTCTCTCACTCTCTGACTCTCTGGCTCTCTCACTCTCTCACTCTCTGACTCTCTGGCTCTCTCACTCTCTCACTCTCTCACTCTCTCACTCTCTCACTCTCTCACTCTCTCACTCTCTCACTCTCTCACTCTCTCACTCTCTCACTCTCCCACTCTTTCGCTCTCTCACTCTCTCACTCTCTCACTCTCCCTTTCTCTCACCCGCTTACTCTCTCACTCTCTCACTCTTTCACTCTCTTACTCTCTCACTCTCTCACTCTCTCACTCTCTCACTCTCTTACTCTCTCACTCTCTCACTCCCTCACTCTCTCACTCTCTCACTCTCTCACTCTCTCACTCTCTCACTCTCTCCCTCTCTCACTCTCT
>CAXAQZ010000753.1:25773-49360 GCA_963971145.1 Sussaba pulchella
CTCACTCTCTCACTCTCTCACTCTTTCACTCTCTCACTCTCTCACTCTCTCACACCCTCACTCTCTCACTCTCTCACTCTCTCACTCTCTCACTCTCTCACTCTCTCACTCTTTCACTCTCTCACTCTTTCACTCTCTCACTCTCTCACTCTCTCACTCCCTCACTCTCTCACTCTCTCACTCTCTCACTCTCTCACTCTCTCACTCTCTCACTCTCTCACTCTCTCACTCTCTCACTCTCTCACTCTCTCACTCTCTCACTCTCTCACTCTCTCACTCTCTCACTCTCTCACTCTCTCACTCTCTCACTCTCTCACTCTCTCACTCTCTCACTCTCTCACTCTCTCACTCTCTCACTCTCTCACTCTCTCACTCTCTCACTCTCTCACTCTCTCACTCTCTCACTCTCTCACTCTCTCACTCTCTCACTCTCTCACTCTCTCACTCTCTCACTCTCTCACTCTCTCACTCTCTCACTCTCTCACTCTCTCACTCTCTCACTCTCTCACTCTCTCACTCTCTCACTCTCTCACTCTCTCACTCTCTCACTCTCTCACTCTCTCACTCTCTCACTTTCTCACTCTTTTACACTTTAACTTTCTCACTCTCTCACTCTCTCACTCTCTCACTCTCTCACTCTCTCACTCTCTCACTCTCTCACTCTCTCACTCTCTCACTCTCTCACTCTCTTACTCTCTCACTCTCTTACTCTCTCACTCTCTCACTCTCTCACTCTCTCACTCTCTCACTCTCTCACTCTCTCACTCTCTCACTCTCTCACTCTCTCACTCTCTCACTCTCTCACTCTCTCACTCTCTCACTCTCTCACTCTCTCACTCTCTCACTCTGTCACTCTCTCACTCTCTCACTCTCTCACTCTCTCACTCTCTCACTCTCTCACTCTCTCACTCTCTCACTCTCTAACTCTCTCACTCTCTCACTCTCTCACTCTCTCACTCTCTCACTCTCTCACTCTCTGACTCTCTCACTCTCTCACTCTCTCACTCTCTCACTCTCTCACTCTCTCACTCTCTCACTCTCTCACTCTCTCACTCTCTCACTCTCTCACTCTCTCACTCTCTCACTCTCTCACTCTCTCACTCTCTCACTCTCCCACTCTCTCGCTCTCTCACTCTCTCACTCTCTCACTATCCCTTTCTCTCACCCGCTTACTCTCTCACTCTCTCACTCTCTTACTCCCTCACTCTCTTACTCTCTTCCAGTCTCACTCTCTAACTCTCTTACTCTTTCACTCTCTTACTCTTTCACTCTCTCACTCTCTCACTCTCTCACTCTCTCACTCTCTCACTCTCTCTCTCTCTCTCACTGTCTCACCCTCTCACTTTCTTGATCTCTCACTCTCTGACCCGCTCACTCTTTTACTCTCTTACTTGCTCACTCTCTTACTCTCTCACTCTCTTACTCTCTCACTCTCTTACTCTCTCACTCTCTCACTCTCTCACTCTCTCACTCTCTCACTCTCTCACTCTCTTACTCTCTCACTCTCTCACTCTCTCACTCTCTCACTCTCTCACTCTCTCACTCTCTCACTCTCTCACTCTCTCACTCTCTCACTCTCTCACTCTCTCACTCTCTCACTCTCTCACTCTCACACTCTCGCACTCTCTCACTCTCTCACTCTCTCACTCTCTCACTCTCTCACTCTCTCACTCTCTCACTCTCTCACTCTCTCACTCTCTCACTCTCTTACAGTCTCACTCTCTTACTCTCTCACTCTCTCACTTAATCACTCTCGTACTCCTTCACTCTCTCAGTCTCTCACTTTCTCACTCTCTTACTCTCTCACTCTCTCACACTTTCACTCTCTCACTTTCTCAGTCTCTTACTTTCTCACTCTCTCAGACTCTTACTCGCTCACTCTCTCACTTCCTCCCCCTCTCACTCTCTAACTCTTTCACTCTTTTCCTCTCTCACCCCTTTACTCTCTCAATCTCTCACTCTCTGACCTGCTCACTCTTTCACTCTCTTACTCTCTCAATCTCTCACTCTCTCACTTTCTCACTCTCTCACTCCCTCACTCTCTTACTCTCTCACTCTCTTACTCTCTCACTCTCTCACTCTTTTACTCTCTTACTCTCTCACTCTCTCACTCTCTCACTCTCTCACTCTCTCACTCTCTCACTCTCTTACTCTCTTACTCCCTCACTCTCTTACTCTCTTCCAGTCTCACTCTCTAACTCTCTTACTCTTTCACTCTCTCACTCTCTCACTCTCTCACTTTCTTACTCTCTCGCTCTCTCACTCTCTCACTCGTTCACTCTCTTACTTTCTCACTCTCTCGCTCTCTCACTCTCTTACTCTTTCACTCTTTCACTCTCTCACTCTTTTACTTTCTCACTCTCTCACTCTCTCACTGTCTCACTCTCTCACTTTCTTGATCTCTCACTCTCTGACCCGCTCACTCTTTTACTCTCTTACTTGCTCACTCTCTTACTCTCTCACTCTCTTACTTTCTCACTCTCTCACTCTCTCACTCTCTTACTCTCTTACTGTCTCACTCTCTAACTCTCTTACTCTCTTACTCTTTCACTCTTTCACTCTCTTACTCTCTCACTCTTTTACTCTCTCACTCTCTCACTCTTTCACTCTATAACTCTCTGACTCTCTCACTTTCTCACTCTCTCACTCTCTCACTCTCTCACTCTCTCACTCTCTCACTCTCTCACTCTCTCACTCTCTCACTCTCTCACTCTCTCCCTCTCTCACTCTCTCACTTTCTCACTCTCTCACTCTCTCACTCTCTCACTCTCTCACTCTCTCACTCTCTCACTCTCTCACTCTCTCACTCTCTCACTCTCTCACTCTCTCACTCTCTCACTCTCTCACTCTCTCACTCTCTCACTCTCTCACTCTCTCACTCTCTCACTCTCTCACTCTCTCACTCTCTCACTCTCTCACTCTCTCACTCTCTCACTCTCTCACTCTCTCACTCTCTCACTCTCTCACTCTCTCACTCTCTCACTCTCTCACTCTCTCACTCTCTCACTCTCTCACTCTCTCACTCTCTCACTCTCTCACTCTCTCACTCTCTCACTCTCTCACTCTCTCACTCTCTCACTCTCTCACTCTCTCACTCTCTCACTCTCTCACTCTCTCACTCTCTCACTCTCTCACTCTCTCACTCTCTCACTCTCTCACTCTCTCACTCTCTCACTCTCTCACTCTCTCACTCTCTCACTCTCTCACTCTCTCACTCTCTCACTCTCTCACTCTCTCACTCTCTAACTCTTTCACTCTCTCACTCTCTCACTCTCTCACTCTCTCACTCTCTCACTCTCTCACTCTCTCACTCTCTCACTCTCTCACTCTCTCACTCTCTCACTCTCTCACTCTCTCACTCTCTCACTCTCTCACTCTCTCACTCTCTCACTCTCTCACTCTCTCACTCTCTCACTCTCTCACTCTCTCACTCTCTCACTCTCTCACTCTCTCACTCTCTCACTCTCTCACTCTCTCACTCTCTCACTCTCTCACTCTCTCACTCTCTTACTCTCTCAATCTCTCACTCTCTCACTTTCTCACTCTCTCACTCTCTCACTCTCTCACTCTCTCACTCTCTCACTCTCTCACTCTCTCACTCTCTCACTCTCTCACTCTCTCACTCTCTTACTCTCTCACTCTCTCACTCTCTCACTCTCTCACTTTCTCACTCTTTTACCCTTTAACTTTCTCACTCTCTCACTCCTTCACTCTCTCAGTCTCTTACTTTCTTACTCTCTAACTCTCTTACTCCCTCACTCTCTCACTTTCTCCCTCTCTCGATCTCTCACTCTTTTACTTTTTTCCTCTCTCAACCTCTTACTCTCTCAATCTCTTTCTCTCTGACCCGCTCACTCTTTCACTCTCTTACTCTCTCACTCTCTTACTCTCTCACTCTCTTACTCTCTCACTCTCTCACTCTCTCACTCTCTCACTCTCTAACTCTCTTACTTTCTCACTCTTTCACTCTCTTACTCTCTCACTCTCTCACTCTCTCACTCTCTCACTTTCTCACTCTCTCACTCTCTCACTCTCTCACTCTCTCACTCTCTCACTCTCTCACTCTCGCACTCTCTTACTCTCTCACTCTCCCACTCTCTCACTCTCTCACTGTCTCCCTCTCTCACTCTCTCACTCTCTTACTCTCTCACTCTCTTACTCTCTCACTTTCTCACTCTCTTACTCTCTCACTCTCTCACTCTCTCACTCTCTCACTCTCTCACTCTCTCACTCTCTCACTCTCTCACTCTCTCACTCTCTCACTCTCTCACTCTCTCACTCTCTCACTCTCTCACTCTCTCACTATCTCACTCTCTCACTCTCTCACTCTCTCACTCTCTCACTCTCTCACTCTCTCACTCTCTCACTCTCTCACTCTCTCACTCTCTCACTCTCTCACTCTCTCACTCTCTCACTCTCTCACTCTCTCACTCTCTCACTCTCTCACTCTCTCACTCTCTCACTCTCTCACTCTCTCACTCTCTCACTCTCTCACTCTCTCACTCTCTCACTCTCTCACTCTCTCACTCTCTAACTCTCTCACTCTCTCACTCTCTCACTCTCTCACTCTCTCACTCTCTCACTCTCTCACTCTCTCACTCTCTCACTCTCTCACTCTCTCACTCTCTCACTCTCTCACTCTCTCACTCTCTCACTCTCTCACTCTCTTACTCTCTCACTCTCTCACTCTCTCACTCTCTCACTCTCTCACTCTCTCACTCTCTCACTCTCTCACTCTCCCACTCTCTCGCTCTCTCACTCTCTCACTCTCTCACTCTCCCTTTCTCTCACCCGCTTACTCTCTCACTCTCTCACTCTTTCACTCTCTTACTCTCTCACTCTCTCACTCTCTTACTCCCTCACTCTCTTACTCTCTTCCAGTCTCACTCTCTAACTCTCTTACTCTTTCACTCTCTCACTCTCTCACTCTCTCACTCTCTCACTCTCTCACTCTCTCACTCTCTCACTGTCTTACTCTCTCACTTTCTTGATCTCTCACTCTCTGACCCGCTCACTCTTTTACTCTCTTACTTGCTCACTCTCTTACTCTCTCACTCTCTTACTCTCTCACTCTCTTACTCTCTCACTCTCTCACTCTCTCACTCTCTTACTCTCTTACTGTCTCACTCTCTAACTCTCTTACTCTTTTACTCTTTCACTCTCTCACTCTCTCACTCTTTAACTTTCTTACTCCTTTACTCTTTCACTCTCTCACTCTCTCACTCTCTCGCTCTCTCACTCTCTCACTCTCGTACTCTCTCACTCTCTCACTCTCTCGCTCTCTCACTCCCTCACTCTCTTACTCTCTCACTATCTCACTCTCTCACTCTCTCACTCTCTCACGCTCTCACTCTCTCACTCTCTCACTCTCTCACTCTCTCACTCTCTGACTCTCTCACTCTCTCACTCTCTCACTCTCTCACTCTCTCACTCTCTCACTCTCTCACTCTCTCACTCTCTCACTCTCTCACTCTCTCACTCTCTCACTCTCTCACTCTCTTACTCTCTCACTCTCTCACTCTCTTACTCTCTCACTCTCTCACTCTCTCACTCTCTCACTCTCTCACTCTCTCACTCTCTCACTCTCTCACTCTCTCACTCTCTCACTCTCTCACTCTCTCACTCTCTCACTCTCTCACTCTCTCACTCTCTCACTCTCTCACTCTCTCACTCTCTCACTCTCTCACTCTCTCACTCTCTCACTCTCTCACTCTCTCACTCTCTCACTCTCTCACTCTCTCACTCTCTCACTCTCTCACTCTCTCACTCTCTCACTCTCTCACTCTCTCACTCTCTCACTCTCTCACTCTTTCACTCTCTCACTCTCTCACTCTCTCACTCTCTCACTCTCTCACTCTCTCACTCTCTCACTCTCTCACTCTCTCACTCTCTCACTCTCTCACTCTCTCACTCTCTCACTCTCTCACTCTCTCACTCTCTCACTCTCTCACTCTCTCACTCTCTCACTCTCTCACTCTCTCACTCTCTCACTCTCTCACTCTCTCACTCTCTTACTCTCTCACTCTCTCACTCTCTCACTTTCTCACTCTCTCACTCTCTCACTCTCTCACTTTCTCACTCTTTTACACTTTAACTTTCTCACTCTCTCACTCTCTCACTCTCTCACTCTCTCACTTTCTCACTCTTTTACACTTTAACTTTCTCACTCTCTCACTCCTTCACTCTCTCAGTCACTTAATTTCTCACTTTTTCACTCTCTTACTCTCTTACTCTCTCACTTTCTCCCCCTCTCGATCTCTTACTCTTTTACTCTTTTCCTCTCTCAACCTCTTACTCGCTCAATCTCTTACTCTCTGGCCCGCTCACTCTTTCACTCTCTTACTCTTTCACTCTCTCACTCTCTCACTCCCTAACTCTCTCACTTTCTCACTCTCTTACTCTCTTACTCTCTCACTCTCTTACTCTCTTACTCTCTCACTGTCTTACTCTCTTACTCTCTCACTCTATTACACTCTTACTCTCTTACTTTCTTACTCTCTCACTCCCTTACTCTCTCACTTTCTCACTCTCTCACTCTCTCATTCTCTCACTCTCTCACTCTCTTACTCTCTCACTCTCTCACTCTCTCACTCTCTCACTCTCTTATTCTCTCAGTCTCTCACTCTCTCACTCTCTTACTCTCTCACTCGCTCACTCTGTCACTCTCTCACTCTCTCACTCTTTCACTCTCTTACTCTCTCACTCTCTCACTCTCTTACTCTCTCACCTTCTCACTCTAGCACTCCCTCACTCTCTCAGTCACTCACTTTCTCACTCTCTCACTCTCTCACTCTCTCTTTCTCTTACTTTCAAAGTCTTTCATTCTCTCACTCTCACTCTCTAACTCTTTTACTCTCTCACTTTCGCACTCTTTCATTCTCTCACTCTCTCGCTCTCTCGCTTTCTTACTCTCTCACTCACTCACTTTCTCACTTCCTTACTCTCTTTCTCTCTCTCACTCTATCACTTTCTCACTCTCTCAGTCTCTCACTATCTCACTCTCTTACTCTCTCACTCTCTCACTCTCTCACTCTCTCACTCTCTCACTCTCTCACTCTCTCACTCTCTCACTCTCTCACTCTTTCACTCTCTCACTGTCTCACTGTCTCACTCTCTCACTCTCTCACTCTCTCACTCTCTTACTGTCTCACTCTCTAACTCTCTTACTCTCTTACTCTTTCACTCTCTCACTCTCTCACTCTCTCACTCCCTCACTCTCTCACTCTCTCACTCTCTTACTCTCTCACTCTCTCACTCTCTCACTCTCTCACTCTCTCACTCTCGGACTCTCTCACTCTCTCGCTCTCTCACTCCCTCACTCTCTTACTCTCTCACTCGCTCATTCTCTCACTCTCTCACTCTTTCACTCTCTCACTCTCTCACTCTCTCATTCTCTCACTCACTCACTTTCTCACTTCCTTACTCCCTTTCTCTCTCTCACTCTATCACTTTCTCACTCTCTCAGTCTCTCACTATCTCACTCTCTCACTCTCTCACTCTCTCACTCTCTCACTCTCTCACTCTCTCACTCTCTCACTCTCTCACTCTCTCACTTTCTTTCTCTCTCACTCTTTCACTCTCTCGATCTCTCACTCTCTCCCTCTCTTACTCTCTCACTCTCTTACTCTTTCACTCTTTCACTCTCTCACTTTCTCACTCTCTCACTCTCTTACTCTCTGACTCTCTCACTCTCTCACTCTCTCACTCTCTCACTCTCACTCTCTTACAGTCTCACTCTCGTACTCTCTCACTCTCTCACTTAATCACTCTCGCACTCCTTTACTCTCTCAGTCTCTCACTTTCTCACTCTCTTACTCTCTCACTCTCTCACTCTTTCACTCTCTCACTTTCTCAGTCTCTTACTTTCTCACTCTCTCAGACTCTTACTCGCTCACTCTCTCACTTCGTCCCCCTCTCACTCTTTAACTCTTTCACTCTTTTCCTCTCTCACCCCTTTACTCTTTCAATCTCTCACTCTCACCCCTTTACTCTTTCAATCTCTCACTCTCTGACCTGCTCACTCTTTCACTTTCTTACTCTCTCAATCTCTCACTCTCTTACTTTCTCACTCTCTCACTCCCTCACTCTCTTACTCTCTCACTCTCTTACTCTCTCACTCTCTCACTCTTTCACTCTCTTACTCTCTCACTCTCTCACTCTCTCACTCTCTCATTCTCTCACTCTCTCACTCTCTCACTCTCTCACTTTCTCACTCTCTTACTCTCTTACTCTCTCACTCTCTCACTCTCTTACAGTCTCACTCTCTAACTCTCTTACTCTTTCACTCTCTCACTCTCTCACTCTATTACACTCTTACTCTCTTACTTTCTTACTCTCTCACTCCCTTACTCTCTCACTTTCTCACTCTCTCACTCTCTCATTCTCTCACTCTCTCACTCTCTTACTCTCTCACTCTCTCACTCTCTCACTCTCTCACTCTCTTATTCTCTCAGTCTCTCACTCTCTCACTCTCTTACTCTCTCACTCGCTCACTCTGTCACTTTCTCACTCTCTCACTCTTTCACTCTCTTACTCTCTTACTCTCTCACTCTCTTACTCTCTCACTTTCTCACTCTAGCACTCCCTCACTCTCTCAGTCTCTCACTTTCTCACTATCTCACTCTCTCACTCTCTCTTTCTCTCACTTTCAAAGTCTTTCATTCTCTCACTCTCACTCTCTAACTCTTTTACTCTCTCACTTTCGCACTCTTTTATTCTCTCACTCTCTCGCTCTCTCGCTTTCTTACTCTCTCACTCACTCACTTCCTCACTTCCTTGCTCTCTTTCTTTTTCTCACTCTATCACTTTCTCACTCTCTCAGTCTCTCACTATCTCACTCTCTCACTCTCTCACTCTCTCACTCTCTCACTCTCTCACTCTCTCACTCTCTCACTCTTTCACTCTCTCACTCTCTCACTCTCTCACTCTCTCACTCTCTCACTCTCTCACTCTCTTACTGTCTCACTCTCTAACTCTCTTACTCTCTTACTCTTTCACTCTCTCACTCTCTCACTCTCTCACTCTCTCACTCTCTCACTCTCTTACTCTCTCACTCTCTCACTCTCTCACTCTCTCACTCTCTCACTCTCTCACTCTCGTACTCTCTCACTCTCTCGCTCTCTCACTCCCTCACTCTCTTACTCTCTCACTCGCTCATTCTCTCACTCTCTCACTCTTTCACTCTCTCACTCTCTCACTCTCTCATTCTCTTACTCACTCACTTTTTCACTTCCTTACTCTCTTTCTCTCTCTCACTCTATCACTTTCTCACTCTCTCAGTCTCTCACTATCTCACTCTCTCACTCTCTCACTCTCTCACTCTCTCACTCTCTCACTCTCTCACTCTCTCACTCTCTCACTCTCTCACTCTCTCACTCTCTCACTCTCTCACTCTCTCACTCTCTCACTCTCTCACTCTCTCACTCTCTCACTCTCTCACTTTCTTACTCTCTCACTCTTTCACTCTCTCGATCTCTCACTCTCTCACTCTCTTACTCTCTCACTCTCTTACTCTTTCACTCTCTCACTCTCTCACTCTCTCACTCTCTCACTCTCTCACTCTCACTCTCTTACAGTCTCACTCTCTTACTCTCTCACTCTCTCACTTAATCACTCTCGCACTCCTTCACTCTCTCAGTCTCTCACTTTCTCACTCTCTTACTCTCTCACTCTCTCACTCTTTCACTCTCTTACTTTCTCAGTCTCTTACTTTCTCACTCTCTCAGACTCTTACTCGCTCACTCTCTCACTTTGTCCCCCTCTCACTTTTTAACTCTTTCACTCTTTTCCTCTCTCACCCCTTTACTCTCTCAATCTCTCACTCTCTGACCTGCTCACTCTTTCACTCTCTTACTCTCTCAATCTCTCACTCTCTCACTTTCTCACTCTCTCACTCCCTCACTCTCTTACTCTCTCACTCTCTTACTCTCTCACTCTCTCACTCTTTCACTCTCTGACTCTCTCACTCTCTCACTCTTTCACTCTCTTACTCTCTCACTCTCTCACTCTCTCACTCTCTCACTCTCTCACTCTCTCACTCTCTCACTCTCTCACTCTCTCACTCTCTCACTTTCTCACTCTCTTACTCTCTTACTCTCTCACTCTCTCACTCTCTTACAGTCTCACTCTCTAACTCTCTTACTCTTTCACTCTCTCACTCTCTCACTCTATTACACTCTTACTCTCTTACTTTCTTACTCTCTCACTCCCTTACTCTCTCACTTTCTCACTCTCTCACTCTCTCATTCTCTCACTCTCTCACTCTCTTACTCTCTCACTCTCTCACTCTCTCACTCTCTCACTCTCTTATTCTCTCAGTCTCTCACTCTCTCACTCTCTTACTCTCTCACTCGCTCACTCTGTCACTTTCTCACTCTCTCACTCTTTCACTCTCTTACTCTCTTACTCTCTCACTCTCTTACTCTCTCACTTTCTCACTCTAGCACTCCCTCACTCTCTCACTCTCTCACTTTCTCACTATCTCACTCTCTCACTCTCTCTTTCTCTCACTTTCAAAGTCTTTCATTCTCTCACTCTCACTCTCTAACTCTTTTACTCTCTCACTTTCGCACTCTTTAATTCTCTCACTCTCTCGCTCTCTCGCTTTCTTACTCTCTCACTCACTCACTTCCTCACTTCCTTACTCTCTTTCTCTTTCTCACTCTATCACTTTCTCACTCTCTCAGTCTCTCACTATCTCACTCTCTCACTCTCTCACTCTCTCACTCTCTCACTCTCTCACTCTCTCACTCTCTCACTCTTTCACTCTCTCACTCTCTCACTCTCTCACTCTCTCACTCTCTCACTCTCTCACTCTCTTACTGTCTCACTCTCTAACTCTCTTACTCTCTTACTCTTTCACTCTCTCACTCTCTCACTCTCTCACTCTCTCACTCTCTCACTCTCTTACTCTCTCACTCTCTCACTCTCTCACTCTCTCACTCTCTCACTCTCTCACTCTCGTACTCTCTCACTCTCTCGCTCTCTCACTCCCTCACTCTCTTACTCTCTCACTCGCTCATTCTCTCACTTTCTCACTCTTTCACTCTCTCACTCTCTCACTCTCTCATTCTCTTACTCACTCACTTTTTCACTTCCTTCCTCTCTTTCTCTCTCTCACTCTATCACTTTCTCACTCTCTCAGTCTCTCACTATCTCACTCTCTCACTCTCTCACTCTCTCACTCTCTCACTCTCTCACTCTCTCACTCTCTCACTCTCTCACTCTCTCACTCTCTCACTCTCTCACTCTCTCACTCTCTCACTCTCTCACTCTCTCACTCTCTCACTCTCTCACTCTCTCACTCTCTCACTTTCTTACTCTCTCACTCTTTCACTCTCTCGATCTCTCACTCTCTTACTCTCTTACTCTCTCACTCTCTTACTCTTTCACTCTCTCACTCTCTCACTCTCTCACTCTCTCACTCTCACTCTCTTACAGTCTCACTCTCTTACTCTCTCACTCTCTCACTTAATCACTCTCGCACTCCTTCACTCTCTCAGTCTCTCACTTTCTCACTTTCTTACTCTCTCACTCTCTCACTCTTTCACTCTCTTACTTTCTCAGTCTCTTACTTTCTCACTCTCTCAGACTCTTACTCGCTCACTCTCTCACTTTGTCCCCCTCTCACTCTTTAACTCTTTCACTCTTTTCCTCTCTCACCCCTTTACTCTCTCAATCTCTCACTCTCTGACCTGCTCACTCTTTCACTCTCTTACTCTCTCAATCTCTCACTCTCTCACTTTCTCACTCTCTCACTCCCTCACTCTCTTACTCTCTCACTCTCTTACTCTCTCACTCTCTCACTCTTTTACTCTCTGACTCTCTCACTCTCTCACTCTCTCACTCTCTCACTTTCTCGATCTCTCACTCTCTCACTTTCTCACTCTCTTACTCTCTTACTCTCTCACTCTAGCACTCCCTCACTCTCTCAGTCTCTCACTTTCTCACTCTCTCACTCTCTCACTCTCTCTTTCTCTCACTTTCAAAGCCTTTCATTCTCTCACTCTCACTCTCTAACTCTTTTACTCTCTCACTTTCGCACTCTTTCATTCTCTCACTCTCTCGCTCTCTCGCTTTCTTACTCTCTCACTCACTCACTTTCTCACTTCCTCACTCTCTTTCTCTCTCTCACTCCATCCCTTTCTCACTCTCTCAGTCTCTCACTATCTCACTCTCTCACTCTCTCACTCTCTCACTCTCTCACTCTCTTACTCTCTCACTCTCTCACTCTCTCACTCTCTCACTCTTTCACTCTCTCACTCTCTCACTGTCTCACTCTCTCACTCTCTCACTCTCTCACTCTCTTACTGTCTCACTCTCTAACTCTCTTACTCTCTTACTCTTTCACTCTCTCACTCTCTCACTCTCTCACTCTCTCACTCTCTCACTCTCTCACTCTCTCACTCTCTTACTCTCTCACTCTCTCACTCTCTCACTCTCTCACTCTCTCACTCTCTCACTCTCGTACTCTCTCACTCTCTCGCTCTCTCACTCCCTCACTCTCTTACTCTCTCACTCGCTCATTCTCTCACTCTCTCACTCTTTCACTCTCTCACTCTCTCACTCTCTCATTCTCTCACTCACTCACTTTCTCACTTCCTTACTCTCTTTCTCTCTCTCACTCTATCACTTTTTCACTCTCTCAGTCTCTCACTATCTCACTCTCTCACTCTCTCACTCTCTCACTCTCTCACTCTCTCACTCTCTCACTCTCTCACTCTCTCACTCTCTCACTCTCTCACTCTCTCACTCTCTCACTCTCTCACTCTCTCACTCTCTCACTCTCTCACTCTCTCACTCTCTCACTCTCTCACTTTCTTACTCTCTTACTCTTTCACTCTCTCGATCTCTCACTCTCTCACTCTCTTACTCTCTCACTCTCTTACTCTTTCACTCTCTCACTCTCTCACTCTCTCACTCTCTTACTCTGTCACTCTCTCACTCTCTCACTCTCTCACTCTCTCACTCTCTCACTCTCTCACTCTCACTCTCTTACAGTCTCACTCTCTTAATCTCTCACTCTCTCACTTAATCATTCTCGCACTCCTTCACTCTCTCAGTCTCTCACTTTCTCACTCTCTTACTCTCTCACTCTCTCACTCTTTCACTCTCTCACTTTCTCAGTCTCTTACTTTCTCACTCTCTCAGACTCTTACTCGCTCACTCTCTCACTTCGTCCCCCTCTCACTCTTTAACTCTTTCACTCTTTTCCTCTCTCACCCCTTTACTCTCTCAATCTCTCACTCTCTGACCTGCTCACTCTTTCACTCCCTCACTCTCTTACTCTCTCACTCTCTTACTCTCTCACTCTCTCACTCTTTCACTCTCTTACTCTCTCACTCTCTCACTCTCTCACTCTCTCACTCTCTCACTCTCTCACTCTCTCACTCTCTCACTTTCTCACTCTCTTACTCTCTTACTCTCTCACTCTCTCACTCTCTTACAGTCTCACTCTCTAACTCTCTTACTCTTTCACTCTCTCACTCTCTCACTCTATTATACTCTTACTCTCTTACTTTCTTACTCTCTCACTCCCTTACTCTCTCACTTTCTCACTCTCTCACTCTCTCATTCTCTCACTCTCTCACTCTCTTACTCTCTCACTCTCTCACTCTCTCACTCTCTCACTCTCTTATTCTCTCAGTCTCTCACTCTCTCACTCTCTTACTCTCTCACTCGCTCACTCTGTCACTTTCTCACTCTCTCACTCTTTCACTCTCTTACTCTCTCACTCTCTCACTCTCTTACTCTCTCACTTTCTCACTCTAGCACTTCCTCACTCTCTCAGTCTCTCACTTTCTCACTATCTCACTCTCTCACTCTCTCTTTCTCTCACTTTCAAAGTCTTTCATTCTCTCACTCTCACTCTCTAACTCTTTTACTCTCTCACTTTCGCACTCTTTCATTCTCTCACTCTCTCGCTCTCTCGCTTTCTTACTCTCTCACTCACTCACTTTCTCACTTCCTTACTCTCTTTCTCTCTCTGACTCTATCACTTTCTCACTCTCTCAGTCTCTCACTATCTCACTCTCTCACTATCTCACTCTCTCACTCTCTCACTCTCTCACTCTCTCACTCTTTCACTCTCTCACTCTCTCACTCTCTCACTCTCTCACTCTCTCACTCTCTTACTGTCTCACTCTCTAACTCTCTTACTCTCTTACTCTTTCACTCTCTCACTCTCTCACTCTCTCACTCTCTCACTCTCTCACTCTCTCACTCTCTCACTCTCTCACTCTCTTACTCTCTCACTCTCTCACTCTCTCACTCTCTCACTCTCTCACTTTCTCACTCTAGCACTCCCTCACTCTCTCAGTCTCTCACTGTCTCACTCTCTCACTCTCTCACTCTCTCACTCTCTCTTTCTCTCACTTTCAAAGTCTTTCATTCTCTCACTCTCACTCTCTCACTCTCTAACTCTCTTACTTTCTCACTCTTTCACTCTCTTACTCTCTCACTCTCTCACTCTCTCACTCTCTCACTTTCTCACTCTCTCACTCTCTCACTCTCTCACTCTCTCACTCTTTCACTCTCTTACTCTCTCACTCTCCCACTCTCTCACTCTCTCACTCTCTCCCTCTCTCACTCTCTCACTCTCTCACTCTCTCACTCTCTTACTCTCTCACTTTCTCACTCTCTCACTCTCTCACTCTCTCACTCTTTCACTCTCTCACTCTCTCACTCTCTCACTCTCTCACTCTCTCACTCTCTCACTCTCTCACTCTCTCACTCTCTCACTCTCTCACTCTCTCACTCTCTCACTATCTCACTCTCTCACTCTCTCACTCTCTCACTCTCTCACTCTCTCACTCTCTCACTCTCTCACTCTCTCACTCTCTCACTCTCTCACTCTCTCACTCTCTCACTCTCTCACTCTCTCACTCTCTCACTCTCTCACTCTCTCACTCTCTCACTCTCTCACTCTCTCACTCTCTCACTCTCTCACTCTCTAACTCTCTCACTCTCTCACTCTCTCACTCTCTCACTCTCTGACTCTCTCACTCTCTGACTCTCTCACTCTCTCACTCTCTCACTCTCTCACTCTCTCACTCTCTCACTCTCTCACTCTCTCACTCTCTCACTCTCTCACTCTCTCACTCTCTCACTCTCTCACTCTCTCACTATCTTACTCTCCCACTCTCTCGCTCTCTCACTCTCTCACTCTCTCACTCTCCCTTTATCTCACCCGCTTACTCTCTCACTCTCTCACTCTTTCACTCTCTTACTCTCTTACTCTCTCACTCTCTCACTCTCTTACTCCCTCACTCTCTTACTCTCTTCCAGTCTCACTCTCTAACTCTCTTACTCTTTCACTCTCTCACTCTCTCACTCTCTCACTCTCTCACTCTCTCACTCTCTCACTGTCTCACTCTCTCACTTTCTTGATCTCTCACTCTCTGACCCGCTCACTCTTTTACTCTCTTACTTGCTCACTCTCTTACTGTCTCACTCTCTTACTTTCTCACTCTCTTACTCTCTCACTCTCTCACTCTCTCACTCTCTTACTCTCTTACTGTCTCACTCTCTAACTCTCTTACTCTTTTACTCTTTCACTCTCTCACTCTCTCACTCTCTAACTCTCTTACTCTTTTACTCTTTCACTCTCTCACTCTCTCACTCTCTCACTCTCTCACTCTCTCACTCTCGTACTCTCTCACTCTCGCACTCTCTCGCTCTCTCACTCCCTCACTCTCTTACTCTCTCACTATCTCACTCTCTCACTCTCTCACTCTCTCACGCTCTCACTCTCTCACTCTCTCACTCTCTCACTCTCTCACTGTCTGACTCTCTCACTCTCTCACTCTCTCACTCTCTCACTCTTTCACTCTCTCACTCTCTCACTCTCTCACTCTCTCACTCTCTCACTCTCTCACTCTCTCACTCTCTTACTCTCTCACTCTCTCACTCTCTTACTCTCTCACTCTCTCACTCTCTCACTCTCTCACTCTCTCACTCTCTCACTCTCTCACTCTCTCACTCTCTCACTCTCTCACTCTCTCACTCTCTCACTCTCTCACTCTCTCACTCTCTCACTCTCTCACTCTCTCACTCTCTCACTCTCTCACTCTCTCACTCTCTCACTCTCTCACTCTCTCACTCTCTCACTCTCTCACTCTCTCACTCTCTCACTCTCTCACTCTCTCACTCTCTCACTCTCTCACTCTCTCACTCTCTCACTCTCTCACTCTCTCACTCTCTCACTCTCTCACTCTCTCACTCTTTCACTCTCTCACTCTCTCACTCTCTCACTCTCTCACTCTCTTACTCTCTCACTCTCTCACTCTCTCACTCTCTCACTCTCTCACTCTCTCACTCTCTCACTCTCTCACTCTCTCACTCTTTCACTCTCTCACTCTCTCACTCTCTCACTCTCTCACTCTCACACTCTCTCACTCTCTCACTCTCTCACTCTCTCACTCTCTTACTCTCTCACTCCCTCACTCTCTCACTTTCTCACTCTCTCACTCTCTCACTCTCTCACTTTCTCACTCTTTTACACTTTAACTCTCTCACTCTCTCACTCTCTCACTCTCTCACTTTCTCACTCTTTTACACTTTAACTTTCTCACTCTCTCACTCCTTCACTCTCTCAGTCACTTAATTTCTCACTTTTTCACTCTCTTACTCTCTTACTCTCTCACTCTCTCACTTTCTCCCCCTCTCGATCTCTTACTCTTTTACTCTTTTCCTCTCTCAACCTCTTACTCGCTCAATTTCTTACTCTCTGGCCCGCTCACTCTTTCACTCTCTTACTCTTTCACTCTCTCACTCTCTCACTCCCTAACTCTCTCACTTTCTCACTCTCTTACTCTCTTACTCTCTCACTCTCTTACTCTCTCACTCTCTCACTGTCTTACTCTCTTACTCTCTCACTCTATTACACTCTTACTCTCTTACTTTCTTACTCTCTCACTCCCTTACTCTCTCACTTTCTCACTCTCTCACTCTCTCATTCTCTCACTCTCTCACTCTCGTACTCTCTCACTCTCTCGCTCTCTCACTCCCTCACTCTCTTACTCTCTCACTCGCTCATTCTCTCACTCTCTCACTCTTTCACTCTCTCACTCTCTCACTCTCTCATTCTCTCACTCACTCACTTTCTCACTTCCTTACTCTCTTTCTCTCTCTCACTCTATCACTTTTTCACTCTCTCAGTCTCTCACTATCTCACTCTCTCACTCTCTCACTCTCTCACTCTCTCACTCTCTCACTCTCTCACTCTCTCACTCTCTCACTCTCTCACTCTCTCACTCTCTCACTCTCTCACTCTCTCACTCTCTCACTCTCTCACTCTCTCACTCTCTCACTCTCTCACTCTCTCACTCTCTCACTCTCTCACTTTCTTACTCTCTTACTCTTTCACTCTCTCGATCTCTCACTCTCTCACTCTCTTACTCTCTCACTCTCTTACTCTTTCACTCTCTCACTCTCTCACTCTCTCACTCTCTTACTCTGTCACTCTCTCACTCTCTCACTCTCTCACTCTCTCACTCTCTCACTCTCTCACTCTCACTCTCTTACAGTCTCACTCTCTTACTCTCTCACTCTCTCACTTAATCATTCTCGCACTCCTTCACTCTCTCAGTCTCTCACTTTCTCACTCTCTTACTCTCTCACTCTCTCACTCTTTCACTCTCTCACTTTCTCAGTCTCTTACTTTCTCACTCTCTCAGACTCTTACTCGCTCACTCTCTCACTTCGTCCCCCTCTCACTCTTTAACTCTTTCACTCTTTTCCTCTCTCACCCCTTTACTCTCTCAATCTCTCACTCTCTGACCTGCTCACTCTTTCACTCCCTCACTCTCTTACTCTCTCACTCTCTTACTCTCTCACTCTCTCACTCTTTCACTCTCTTACTCTCTCACTCTCTCACTCTCTCACTCTCTCACTCTCTCACTCTCTCACTCTCTCACTTTCTCACTCTCTTACTCTCTTACTCTCTCACTCTCTCACTCTCTTACAGTCTCACTCTCTAACTCTCTTACTCTTTCACTCTCTCACTCTCTCACTCTATTATACTCTTACTCTCTTACTTTCTTACTCTCTCACTCCCTTACTCTCTCACTTTCTCACTCTCTCACTCTCTCATTCTCTCACTCTCTCACTCTCTTACTCTCTCACTCTCTCACTCTCTCACTCTCTCACTCTCTTATTCTCTCAGTCTCTCACTCTCTCACTCTCTCACTCTCTTACTCTCTCACTCGCTCACTCTGTCACTTTCTCACTCTCTCACTCTTTCACTCTCTTACTCTCTCCCTCTCTCACTCTCTTACTCTCTCACTTTCTCACTCTAGCACTCCCTCACTCTCTCAGTCTCTCACTTTCTCACTATCTCACTCTCTCACTCTCTCTTTCTCTCACTTTCAAAGTCTTTCATTCTCTCACTCTCACTCTCTAACTCTTTTACTCTCTCACTTTCGCACTCTTTCATTCTCTCACTCTCTCGCTCTCTCGCTTTCTTACTCTCTCACTCACTCACTTTCTCACTTCCTTACTCTCTTTCTCTCTCTGACTCTATCACTTTCTCACTCTCTCAGTCTCTCACTATCTCACTCTCTCACTATCTCACTCTCTCACTCTCTCACTCTCTCACTCTCTCACTCTTTCACTCTCTCACTCTCTCACTCTCTCACTCTCTCACTCTCTCACTCTCTTACTGTCTCACTCTCTAACTCTCTTACTCTCTTACTCTTTCACTCTCTCACTCTCTCACTCTCTCACTCTCTCACTCTCTCACTCTCTCACTCTCTCACTCTCTCACTCTCTTACTCTCTCACTCTCTCACTCTCTCACTCTCTCACTCTCTCACTTTCTCACTCTAGCACTCCCTCACTCTCTCAGTCTCTCACTGTCTCACTCTCTCACTCTCTCACTCTCTCACTCTCTCTTTCTCTCACTTTCAAAGTCTTTCATTCTCTCACTCTCACTCTCTCACTCTCTAACTCTCTTACTTTCTCACTCTTTCACTCTCTTACTCTCTCACTCTCTCACTCTCTCACTCTCTCACTTTCTCACTCTCTCACTCTCTCACTCTCTCACTCTCTCACTCTTTCACTCTCTTACTCTCTCACTCTCCCACTCTCTCACTCTCTCACTCTCTCCCTCTCTCACTCTCTCACTCTCTCACTCTCTCACTCTCTTACTCTCTCACTTTCTCACTCTCTCACTCTCTCACTCTCTCACTCTTTCACTCTCTCACTCTCTCACTCTCTCACTCTCTCACTCTCTCACTCTCTCACTCTCTCACTCTCTCACTCTCTCACTCTCTCACTCTCTCACTCTCTCACTATCTCACTCTCTCACTCTCTCACTCTCTCACTCTCTCACTCTCTCACTCTCTCACTCTCTCACTCTCTCACTCTCTCACTCTCTCACTCTCTCACTCTCTCACTCTCTCACTCTCTCACTCTCTCACTCTCTCACTCTCTCACTCTCTCACTCTCTCACTCTCTCACTCTCTCACTCTCTCACTCTCTAACTCTCTCACTCTCTCACTCTCTCACTCTCTCACTCTCTCACTCTCTCACTCTCTGACTCTCTCACTCTCTCACTCTCTCACTCTCTCACTCTCTCACTCTCTCACTCTCTCACTCTCTCACTCTCTCACTCTCTCACTCTCTCACTCTCTCACTCTCTCACTCTCTCACTCTCTCACTCTCTCACTATCTTACTCTCCCACTCTCTCGCTCTCTCACTCTCTCACTCTCTCACTCTCCCTTTATCTCACCCGCTTACTCTCTCACTCTCTCACTCTTTCACTCTCTTACTCTCTCACTCTCTCACTCTCTTACTCCCTCACTCTCTTACTCTCTTCCAGTCTCACTCTCTAACTCTCTTACTCTTTCACTCTCTCACTCTCTCACTCTCTCACTCTCTCACTCTCTCACTCTCTCACTGTCTCACTCTCTCACTTTCTTGATCTCTCACTCTCTGACCCGCTCACTCTTTTACTCTCTTACTTGCTCACTCTCTTACTGTCTCACTCTCTTACTTTCTCACTCTCTTACTCTCTCACTCTCTCACTCTCTCACTCTCTCACTCTCTTACTCTCTTACTGTCTCACTCTCTAACTCTCTTACTCTTTTACTCTTTCACTCTCTCACTCTCTCACTCTCTAACTCTCTTACTCTTTTACTCTTTCACTCTCTCACTCTCTCACTCTCTCACTCTCTCACTCTCTCACTCTCTCACTCTCGTACTCTCTCACTCTCTCACTCTCTCGCTCTCTCACTCCCTCACTCTCTTACTCTCTCACTATCTCACTCTCTCACTCTCTCACTCTCTCACGCTCTCACTCTCTCACTCTCTCACTCTCTCACTCTCTCACTGTCTGACTCTCTCACTCTCTCACTCTCTCACTCTCTCACTCTTTCACTCTCTCACTCTCTCACTCTCTCACTCTCTCACTCTCTCACTCTCTCACTCTCTTACTCTCTCACTCTCTCACTCTCTTACTCTCTCACTCTCTCACTCTCTCACTCTCTCACTCTCTCACTCTCTCACTCTCTCACTCTCTCACTCTCTCACTCTCTCACTCTCTCACTCTCTCACTCTCTCACTCTCTCACTCTCTCACTCTCTCACTCTCTCACTCTCTCACTCTCTCACTCTCTCACTCTCTCACTCTCTCACTCTCTCACTCTCTCACTCTCTCACTCTCTCACTCTCTCACTCTCTCACTCTCTCACTCTCTCACTCTCTCACTCTCTCACTCTCTCACTCTCTCACTCTCTCACTCTCTCACTCTCTCACTCTTTCACTCTCTCACTCTCTCACTCTCTCACTCTCTCACTCTCTTACTCTCTCACTCTCTCACTCTCTCACTCTCTCACTCTCTCACTCTCTCACTCTCTCACTCTCTCACTCTCTCACTCTTTCACTCTCTCACTCTCTCACTCTCTCACTCTCTCACTCTCACACTCTCTCACTCTCTCACTCTCTCACTCTCTCACTCTCTTACTCTCTCACTCCCTCACTCTCTCACTTTCTCACTCTCTCACTCTCTCACTCTCTCACTTTCTCACTCTTTTACACTTTAACTTTCTCACTCTCTCACTCTCTCACTCTCTCACTCTCTCACTTTCTCACTCTTTTACACTTTAACTTTCTCACTCTCTCACTCCTTCACTCTCTCAGTCACTTAATTTCTCACTTTTTCACTCTCTTACTCTCTTACTCTCTCACTCTCTCACTTTCTCCCCCTCTCGATCTCTTACTCTTTTACTCTTTTCCTCTCTCAACCTCTTACTCGCTCAATTTCTTACTCTCTGGCCCGCTCACTCTTTCACTCTCTTACTCTTTCACTCTCTCACTCTCTCACTCCCTAACTCTCTCACTTTCTCACTCTCTTACTCTCTTACTCTCTCACTCTCTTACTCTCTCACTCTCTCACTGTCTTACTCTCTTACTCTCTCACTCTATTACACTCTTACTCTCTTACTTTCTTACTCTCTCACTCCCTTACTCTCTCACTTTCTCACTCTCTCACTCTCTCATTCTCTCACTCTCTCACTCTCTTACTCTCTCACTCTCTCACTCTCTCACTCTCTCACTCTCTTATTCTCTCAGTCTCTCACTCTCTCACTCTCTTACTCTCTCACTCGCTCACTCTGTCACTCTCTCACTCTCTCACTCTTTCACTCTCTTACTCTCTCACTCTCTCACTCTCTTACTCTCTCACCTCCTCACTCTAGCACTCCCTCACTCTCTCAGTCACTCACTTTCTCACTCTCTCACTCTCTCACTCTCTCTTTCTCTTACTTTCAAAGTCTTTCATTCTCTCACTCTCACTCTCTAACTCTTTTACTCTCTCACTTTCGCACTCTTTCATTCTCTCACTCTCTCGCTCTCTCGCTTTCTTACTCTCTCACTCACTCACTTTCTCACTTCCTTACTCTCTTTCTCTCTCTCACTCTATCACTTTCTCACTCTCTCAGTCTCTCACTATCTCACTCTCTTACTCTCTCACTCTCTCACTCTCTCACTCTCTCACTCTCTCACTCTCTCACTCTCTCACTCTCTCACTCTTTCACTCTCTCACTCTCTCACTGTCTCACTCTCTCACTCTCTCACTCTCTCACTCTCTTACTGTCTCACTCTCTAACTCTCTTACTCTCTTACTCTTTCACTCTCTCACTCTCTCACTCTCTCACTCCCTCACTCTCTCACTCTCTCACTCCCTTACTCTCTCACTCTCTCACTCTCTCACTCTCTCACTCTCTCACTCTCGTACTCTCTCACTCTCTCGCTCTCTCACTCCCTCACTCTCTTACTCTCTCACTCGCTCATTCTCTCACTCTCTCACTCTTTCACTCTCTCACTCTCTCACTCTCTCATTCTCTCACTCACTCACTTTCTCACTTCCTTACTCCCTTTCTCTCTCTCACTCTATCACTTTCTCACTCTCTCAGTCTCTCACTATCTCACTCTCTCACTCTCTCACTCTCTCACTTTCTCACTCTCTTACTCTCTTACTCTCTCACTCTCTCACTCTCTTACAGTCTCACTCTCTAACTCTCTTACTCTTTCACTCTCTCACTCTCTCACTCTATTACACTCTTACTCTCTTACTTTCTTACTCTCTCACTCCCTTACTCTCTCACTTTCTCACTCTCTCACTCTCTCATTCTCTCACTCTCTCACTCTCTTACTCTCTCACTCTCTCACTCTCTTACTCTCTCACTCTCTTATTCTCTCAGTCTCTCACTCTCTCACTCTCTTACTCTCTCACTCGCTCACTCTGTCACTTTCTCACTCTCTCACTCTTTCACTCTCTTACTCTCTCACTCTCTCACTCTCTTACTCTCTCACTTTCTCACTCTAGCACTCCCTCACTCTCTCAGTCTCTCACTTTCTCACTATCTCACTCTCTCACTCTCTCTTTCTCTCACTTTCAAAGTCTTTCATTCTCTCACTCTCACTCTCTAACTTTTTTACTCTCTCACTTTCGCACTCTTTCATTCTCTCACTCTCTCGCTCTCTCGCTTTCTTACTCTCTCACTCACTCACTTTCTCACTTCCTTACTCTCTTTCTCTCTCTCACTCTATCACTTTCTCACTCTCTCAGTCTCTCACTATCTCACTCTCTCACTATCTCACTCTCTCACTCTCTCACTCTCTCACTCTCTCACTCTTTCACTCTCTCACTCTCTCACTCTCTCACTCTCTCACTCTCTCACTCTCTCACTCTCTTACTGTCTCACTCTCTAACTCTCTTACTCTCTTACTCTTTCACTCTCTCACTCTCTCACTCTCTCACTCTCTCACTCTCTCACTCTCTCACTCTCTCACTCTCTTACTCTCTCACTCTCTCACTCTCTCACTCTCTTACTCTCTCACTTTCTCACTCTAGCACTCCCTCACTCTCTCAGTCTCTCACTTTCTCACTCTCTCACTCTCTCACTCTCTCACTCTCTCTTTCTCTCACTTTCAAAGTCTTTCATTCTCTCACTCTCACTCTCTCACTCTCTAACTCTCTTACTTTCTCACTCTTTCACTCCCTTACTCTCTCACTTTCTCACTCTCTCACTCTCTCATTCTCTCACTCTCTCACTCTCTTACTCTCTCACTCTCTCACTCTCTCACTC
>CAXAQZ010000754.1:0-7500 GCA_963971145.1 Sussaba pulchella
AACTTTCTTCTTATCGCATTAACGTAACAATCAATATCGAAACGTGGTTAAAAAGTTTTTTTAAAAATTATTTTTTCATCGAAATGAAATAAATAAACCTTCATTTTTCGACCGTAGATCGACCGCTTTTTCTTAAAACCAAACAAAAAAAAAAAAAAATTCGTTTGTAAAATAATAAGAACATTAAAATTATTCCAGGCGTAGACCGATCGGTTTTTCTGAAATTCGAAAAAAAAAAAATTTCTTTCATGAAACGCGAAAACCATTTTGACCTAAAATTTATTCTAATAAATTAATGAAAAAAAATTGGTATCGAAAAACGAAAGAGGATTTTAAAATCCACACGTAGACCGATCGCATGTACATTGAGTTTACGCGTAGACCGACCGCACTCGGGAATAATCCACGCGTAGACCGACCGCGACCAGAGTTGTTCGACGCGTAGACCGATCGCATGTACATTGGGTTGACGCGTAGACCGATCGCCCTCGGAAATAATCCACTCGTAGACCGACCGCGACCAGAGTTGTTCGACGCGTAGACCGATCGCATTCTCGAAAAGTAAAAGAACATAACTTTCTTCTTATCGCATTAACGTAACGATCAATATCAAAACGTGCTTAAAAATTTTTTTTTTTAAATTATTTTTCCATCGGAATGAAATGAATAAACCTTAAATTTTTACCCGTAGATCGACCTTTTTTTCTTGAACCCAAAAAAAAAAAAAAAATTCGGTTGTAAAATAATAAGAACATTAAAATGATTCCAGGCGTAGACCGATCGGTTTTTTTGAAATTCGAAAATGAAGAAAAAAATTTTTCATGAAACGCGAAAAAAAATTTGACCTAAAATTTATTCTAATGAATTGATGAAAAAAATTGATATCGAAAAACGAAAGAGGAATTTAAAATCCACACGTAGACCGATTGCATGTATATTAAGTTGACGCGTAGACCGACCGCACTCGGAAATAATCCACGCGTAGACCGACCGCGACCAGAGTTGTTCGACGCGTAGACCGATCGCATGTACATTGAGTTGACGCGTAGACCGATCGCACTCGGGAATAATCCACGCGTAGACCGACCGCGACCAGAGTTGTTCGACGCGTAGACCGATCGCTTTCTCGAAAAGTAAAAAAACATAACTTTCTTCTTATCGCACTAACGTAACAATCAATATCAAAACGTGGTTAAAAAATTTTTTTTCAAATAATTTTTTCATCGAAATGAAATAAATAAACCTTCATTTTTCGACCGTAGATCGACCGCTTTTTCTTGAAACCAAAAAAAAAAAAAAAAAATTCGTTTGTAAAATAATAAGAACATTAAAATTATTCCAGGCGTAGACCGATCGGTTTTTCTGAAATTCGAAAAAAAAAAAAATTTCTTTCATGAAACGCGAAAACCACTTTGACCTAAAATTTATTCTAATAAATTGATGAAAAAAAATTGGTATCGAAAAACGAAAGAGGATTTTAAAATCCACACGTAGACCGATCGCATGTACATTGAGTTGACGCGTAGACCGACCGCACTCGGGAATAATCCACGCGTAGACCGACCGCGACCAGAGTTGTTCGACGCGTAGACCGATCGCATGTACATTGGGTTGACGCGTAGACCGATCGCCCTCGGAAATAATCCACGCGTAGACCGACCGCGACCAGAGGTGTTCGACGCGTAGACCGATCGCATTCTCGAAAAGTAAAAGAACATAACTTTCTTCTTATCGCATTAACGTAACGATCAATATCAAAACGTGCTTAAAAATTTTTTTTTTTAAATTATTTTTCCATCGGAATGAAATGAATAAACCTTAAATTTTTACCCGTGGATCGACCTTTTTTTCTTAAACCCAAAAAAAAAAAAAAAATTCGGTTGTAAAATAATAAGAACATTAAAATGATTCCAGGCGTAGACCGATCGGTTTTTTTGAAATTCGAAAATGAAGAAAAAAATTTTTCATGAAACGCGAAAAAAAATTTGACCTAAAATTTATTCTAATGAATTGATGAAAAAAATTGATATCGAAAAAGGAAAGAGGAATTTAAAATCCACACGTAGACCGATCGCATGTATATTGAGTTGACGCGTAGACCGACCGCACTCGGAAATAATCCACGCGTAGACCGACCGCGACCAGAGTTGTTCGACGCGTAGACCGATCGCATGTACATTGAGTTGACGCGTAGACCGATCGCACTCGGGAATAATCCACGCGTAGACCGACCGCGACCAGAGTTGTTCGACGCGTAGACCGATCGCTTTCTCGAAAAGTAAAAAAACATAACTTTCTTCTTATCGCATTAACGTGACAATCAATATCAAAACGTGGTTAAAAAATTTTTTTTCAAATAATTTTTTCATCGAAATGAAATAAATAAAACTTCATTTTTCGACCGTAGATCGACCGCTTTTTCTTGAAACCAAAAAAAAAAAAAAAAAATTCGTTTGTAAAATAATAAGAACATTAAAATTATTCCAGGCGTAGACCGATCGGTTTTTCTGAAATTCGAAAAAAAAAAAATTTTTTTCATGAAACGCGAAAACCATTTTGACCTAAAATTTATTCTAATAAATTGATGAAAAAAATTGGTATCGAAAAACGAAAGAGGATTTTAAAATCCACACGTAGACCGATCGCATGTACATTGAGTTTACGCGTAGACCGACCGCACTCGGGAATAATCCACGCGTAGACCGACCGCGACCAGGGTTGTTCGACGCGTAGACCGATCGCATGTACATTGGGTTGACGCGTAGACCGATCGCCCTCGGAAATAATCCACGCGTAGACCGACCGCGACCAGAGTTGTTCGACGCGTAGACCGATCGCATTCTCGAAAAGTAAAAGAACATAACTTTCTTCTTATCGCATTAACGCAACGATCAATATCAAAACGTGCTTAAAAATTTTTTTTTTAAAATTATTTTTCCATCGGAATAAAATGAATAAACCTTAAATTTTTACCCGTAGATCGACCTTTTTTTCTTGAACCCAAAAAAAAAAAAAAAAATTCGGTTGTAAAATAATAAGAACATTAAAATGATTCCAGGCGTAGACCGATCGGTTTTTTTGAAATTCGAAAATGAAGAAAAAAATTTTTCATGAAACGCGAAAAAAAATTTGACCTAAAATTTATTCTAATGAATTGATGAAAAAAATTGATATCGAAAAACGAAAGAGTAATTTGAAATCCACACGTAGACCGATCGCATGTATATTGAGTTGACGCGTAGACCGACCGCACTCGGAAATAATCCACGCGTAGACCGACCGCGACCAGAGTTGTTCGACGCGTAGACCGATCGCATGTACATTGAGTTGACGCGTAGACCGATCGCACTCGGGAATAATCCACGCGTAGACCGACCGCGACCAGAGTTGTTCGACGCGTAGACCGATCGCTTTCTCGAAAAGTAAAAAAACATAACTTTCTTCTTATCGCATTGACGTGACAATCAATATCAAAACGTGGTTAAAAAATTTTTTTTCAAATTATTTTTTCATCGAAATGAAATAAATAAACCTTCATTTTTCGACCGTAGATCGACCGCTTTTTCTTGAAACCAAAAAAAAAAAAAAAAAAATTCGTTTGTAAAATAATAAGAACATTAAAATTATTCCAGGCGTAGACCGATCGGTTTTTCTGAAATTCGAAAATGAAGAAAAAAAATTTTCATGAAACGCGAAAAAAAATTTGACCTAAAATTTATTCTAATGGATTGATGAAAAAAATTGATATCGAAAAACGAAAGAGGAATTTAAAATCCACACGTAGACCGATCGCATGTACATTGAGTTGACGCGTAGACCGACCGCACTCGGGAATAATCCACGCGTAGACCGACCGCGACCAGAGTTGTTCGACGCGTAGACCGATCGCTTTCTCGAAAAGTAAAAAAACATAACTTTCTTCTTATCGCATTAACGTAACAATCAATATCTAAACGTGGTCAAAAAGTTTTTTTAAAAATTATTTTTTCATCGAAATGAAATAAATAAACCTTCATTTTTCGACCGTAGATCGACCGCTTTTTCTTGAAACCAAACAAAAAAAAAAAAAAATTCGTTTGTAAAATAATAAGAACATTAAAATTATTCCAGGCGTAGACCGATCGGTTTTTCTGAAATTCGAAAAAAAAAAAAATTTCTTTCATGAAACGCGAAAACCATTTTGACCTAAAATTTATTCTAATAAATTAATGAAAAAAAATTGGTATCGAAAAACGAAAGAGGATTTTAAAATCCACACGTAGACCGATCGCGTGTACATTGAGTTTACGCGTAGACCGACCGCACTCGGGAATAATCCACGCGTAGACCGACCGCGACCAGAGTTGTTCGACGCGTAGACCGATCGCATGTACATTGGGTTGACGCGTAGACCGATCGCCCTCGGAAATAATCCACTCGTAGACCGACCGCGACCAGAGTTGTTCGACGCGTAGACCGATCGCATTCTCGAAAAGTAAAAGAACATAACTTTCTTCTTATCGCATTAACGTAACGATCAATATCGAAACGTGCTTAAAAATTTTTTTTTTTTAATTATTTTTCCATCGGAATGAAATGAATAAACCTTAAATTTTTACCCGTAGATCGACCTTTTTTTCTTGAACCCAAAAAAAAAAAAAAAAATTCGGTTGTAAAATAATAAGAACATTAAAATGATTCCAGGCGTAGACCGATCGGTTTTTTTGAAATTCGAAAATGAAGAAAAAATTTTTTCATGAAACGCGAAAAAAAATTTGACCTAAAATTTATTCTAATGAATTGATGAAAAAAATTGATATCGAAAAACGAAAGAGGAATTTAAAATCCACACGTAGACCGATCGCATGTATATTGAGTTGACGCGTAGACCGACCGCACTCGGAAATAATCCACGCGTAGACCGACCGCGACCAGAGTTGTTCGACGCGTAAACCGATCGCATGTACATTGAGTTGACGCGTAGACCGATCGCACTCGGGAATAATCCACGCGTAGACCGACCGCGACCAGAGTTGTTCGACGCGTAGACCGATCGCTTTCTCGAAAAGTAAAAAAACATAACTTTCTTCTTATCGCATTAACGTAACAATCAATATCAAAACGTGGTTAAAAAATTTTTTTTCAAATTATTTTTTCATCGAAATGAAATAAATAAACCTTCATTTTTCGACCGTAGATCGACCGCTTTTTCTTGAAACCAAAGAAAAAAAAAAAAAATTCGTTTGTAAAATAATAAGAACATTAAAATTATTCCAGGCGTAGACCGATCGGTTTTTCTGAAATTCGAAAAAAAAAAAAATTTCTTTCATGAAACGCGAAAACCATTTTGACCTAAAATTTATTCTAATAAATTGATAAAAAAAAATTGGTATCGAAAAACGAAAGAGGATTTTAAAATCCACACGTAGACCGATCGCATGTACATTGAGTTGACGCGTAGACCGACCGCACTCCGGAATAATCCACGCGTAGACCGACCGCAACCAGAGTTGTTCGACGCGTAGACCGATCGCATGTACATTGAGTTGACGCGTAGACCGATCGCCCTCGGAAATAATCCACGCGTAGACCGACCGCGACCAGAGTTGTTCGACGCGTAGACCGATCGCATTCTCGAAAAGTAAAAGAACATAACTTTCTTCTTATCGCATTAACGTAATAATCAATATCAAAACGTGCTTAAAAATTTTTTTTTTTAAATTATTTTCCATCGGAATGAAATGAATAAACCTTAAATTTTTACCCGTAGATCGACCTTTTTTTCTTGAACCCAAAAAAAAAAAAAAAATTCGGTTGTAAAATAATAAGAATATTAAAATGATTCCAGGCGTAGACCGATCGGTTTTTTTGAAATTCAAAAATGAAGAAAAAAATTTTTCATGAAACGCGAAAACCAATTTGACCTAAAATTTATTCTAATGAATTGATGAAAAAAATTGATATCGAAAAACGAAAGAGGAATTTAAAATCCACACGTAGACCGATCGCATGTATATTGAGTTGACGCGTAGACCGACCGCACTCGGAAATAATCCACGCGTAGACCGACCGCGACCAGAGTTGTTCGACGCGTAGACCGATCGCATGTACATTGAGTTGACGCGTAGACCGATCGCACTCGGGAATAATCCACGCGTAGACCGACCGCGACCAGAGTTGCTCGACGCGTAGACCGATCGCTTTTTCGAAGAGTAAAAGAAAATAACTTTCTTCTTATCGTATTAATGTAACAATCAATATCAAAACGTGGTTAAAAAATTTTTTTTTTCCAAATTGTTTTTTCATCGAAATGAAATAAATAAACCTTCATTTTTTACCCGTAGATCGACCGCTTTTTCTTGAAACCAAAAAAAAAAAAAAAATTTCGTTTGTAAAATAATAAGAACATGAAAATTATTCCAGGCGTAGACCGATCGGTTTTTCTGAAATTCGAAAGAAAAAAAATTTTCTTCATGAAACGCGAAAACCATTTTGACCAAAAATTTATTCTAATAAATTGATGAAAAAAAATTGGTATCGAAAAACTCGCTTTCTCGAAAAGTAAAAGAACATAACTTCCTTCTTATCGCATTAACGTAACAATCAATATCAAAACGTGCTTAAAAATTTTTTTTTTCAAATTATTTTTCCATCGGAATGAAATGAATAAACCTTAAATTTTTACCCGTAGATCGACCGCTTTTTCTTAAACCCGAAAAGAAATAAAAAAATTTGGTTGTAAAATAATAAGAACATTAAAATTATTCCAGGGGTAGACCGATCGGTTTTTTTGAAATTCGAAAAAAAAAATTTTTTTTTTCATGAAACGCGAAAATTAATTTTACCTTAAATTTGTTCTAATAAATTGATGAAAGAAATTGGTATCGAAAAACGAAAGAGGAATTTCAAATCCACGCGTAGACCGACCGCGGGCAGAGTTGTTCGTTGCGTAGACCGATCGCATGTACATTGAGTTGACGCGTAGACCGATCGCACTCGGAAATAATCCATCCGCAGACCGACCGCGACCAGGGTTGTTCGACGCGTAGACCGATCGCTTTTTCGAAAAGTAAAAGAACATAACTTTCTTCTTATCGCATTAACGTAACAATCAATATCAAAACGTGCTTAAAAATTTTTTTTTTCAAATTATTTTTCTATCGGAATGAAATGAATAAACCTTAATTTTTCACCCGTAGATCGACCGCTTTTTCTTAAACCCAAAAAAAAAAAAAATTCGTTTGTAAAATAATAAGAACATTAAAATTATTCCAGGCGTAGACCGATCGGTTTTTCTGAAATTCGAAAAAAAAAAAAAAATTTTTCATGAAACGCGAAAACCATTTTGGCCTAAAATTTATTCTAATGAGTTGATGAAAAAAAATTAGTACTGAAAAACGAAAGAGGAATTTAAAATTCACACGTAGACCGATCGCAAATCTTGTTTGGTCGATAAGTAGACCGTTTATGGTTTCACGAATTTCTTTTATAGGGACGGTCCGAATCTTGTTAATCAACGAG
>CAXAQZ010000754.1:17500-21828 GCA_963971145.1 Sussaba pulchella
GACTCGTGGTAATGCTGAGTTATAGTATGTAACCGATGATCGGACGGTAAGCGGTGACCGAACCGTCGCCTCGACTCCTCTTATAGTACCGAGCTGGGGCGCCTGCGGTTCGGCGAACGACGGCTTATACATGGGGCGCAGGGCGGCCGTACTAGCGTTGAACGGCCCGGACGGGCTCCGTGCGCTCGGACTTAGAAAAAAAACGGGCGTCAAAAACACGAAAATGTTCGCCTCGTTGGAAATGGAGTAATGAAATGATGGAATCGTCGCTACAAGGTTATAACATTTTAAACATGATAAGTCATCATTTATATATATATTTGATTTTACCAAAATTTTTCCGAATCTAATTGCTCAAAAAACAAAAAAAAATAATTACCGTCTATTTCAAATTTTTAATGATTCAATTTATGCGAAAAAGATAGAATCTTATATAAACAGTATGGAAAGTAAGATTGATAAAGTCGACTATATTAATTTATCGAATAACGATGAATAAAATTTGACGCGTAGACCGATCGCTCGTTTATAAAATTCTAAAAATTCAAAAATTCTTGTTAAACGTGAACAACGTTATGAATTGTAATTGAATCGAAAAAGTTTGTTTTGACAATAAAAACCGATCAACGATAAGTGAATTTTGAATCCACACGTAGACCGATCGCATGTACATTGAGTTGACGCGTAGACCGACCGCACTCGAAAATAATCCACGCGTAGACCGACCGCGACCGGAGTTGTTCGACGCGTAGACCGATCGCATGTACATTGAGTTGACGCGTAGACCGACCGCACTCGGGAATAATCCACGCGTAGACCGACCGCGACCAGAGTTGTTCGACGCGTAGACCGATCGCTTTCTCGAAAAGTAAAAAAACATAACTTTCTTCTTATCGCATTAACGTAACAATCAATATCGAAACGTGGTTAAAAAGTTTTTTTAAAAATTATTTTTTCATCGAAATGAAATAAATAAACCTTCATTTTTCGACCGTAGATCGACCGCTTTTTCTTAAAACCAAACAAAAAAAAAAAAAAATTCGTTTGTAAAATAATAAGAACATTAAAATTATTCCAGGCGTAGACCGATCGGTTTTTCTGAAATTCGAAAAAAAAAAAAATTTCTTTCATGAAACGCGAAAACCATTTTGACCTAAAATTTATTCTAATAAATTAATGAAAAAAAATTGGTATCGAAAAACGAAAGAGGATTTTAAAATCCACACGTAGACCGATCGCATGTACATTGAGTTTACGCGTAGACCGACCGCACTCGGGAATAATCCACGCGTAGACCGACCGCGACCAGAGTTGTTCGACGCGTAGACCGATCGCATGTACATTGGGTTGACGCGTAGACCGATCGCCCTCGGAAATAATCCACTCGTAGACCGACCGCGACCAGAGTTGTTCGACGCGTAGACCGATCGCATTCTCGAAAAGTAAAAGAACATAACTTTCTTCTTATCGCATTAACGTAACGATCAATATCAAAACGTGCTTAAAAATTTTTTTTTTTAAATTATTTTTCCATCGGAATGAAATGAATAAACCTTAAATTTTTACCCGTAGATCGACCTTTTTTTCTTGAACCCAAAAAAAAAAAAAAAAATTCGGTTGTAAAATAATAAGAACATTAAAATGATTCCAGGCGTAGACCGATCGGTTTTTTTGAAATTCGAAAATGAAGAAAAAAATTTTTCATGAAACGCGAAAAAAAATTTGACCTAAAATTTATTCTAATGAATTGATGAAAAAAATTGATATCGAAAAACGAAAGAGGAATTTAAAATCCACACGTAGACCGATTGCATGTATATTAAGTTGACGCGTAGACCGACCGCACTCGGAAATAATCCACGCGTAGACCGACCGCGACCAGAGTTGTTCGACGCGTAGACCGATCGCATGTACATTGAGTTGACGCGTAGACCGATCGCACTCGGGAATAATCCACGCGTAGACCGACCGCGACCAGAGTTGTTCGACGCGTAGACCGATCGCTTTCTCGAAAAGTAAAAAAACATAACTTTCTTCTTATCGCACTAACGTAACAATCAATATCAAAACGTGGTTAAAAAATTTTTTTTCAAATAATTTTTTCATCGAAATGAAATAAATAAACCTTCATTTTTCGACCGTAGATCGACCGCTTTTTCTTGAAACCAAAAAAAAAAAAAAAAATTCGTTTGTAAAATAATAAGAACATTAAAATTATTCCAGGCGTAGACCGATCGGTTTTTCTGAAATTCGAAAAAAAAAAAAATTTCTTTCATGAAACGCGAAAACCACTTTGACCTAAAATTTATTCTAATAAATTGATGAAAAAAAATTGGTATCGAAAAACGAAAGAGGATTTTAAAATCCACACGTAGACCGATCGCATGTACATTGAGTTGACGCGTAGACCGACCGCACTCGGGAATAATCCACGCGTAGACCGACCGCGACCAGAGTTGTTCGACGCGTAGACCGATCGCATGTACATTGGGTTGACGCGTAGACCGATCGCCCTCGGAAATAATCCACGCGTAGACCGACCGCGACCAGAGGTGTTCGACGCGTAGACCGATCGCATTCTCGAAAAGTAAAAGAACATAACTTTCTTCTTATCGCATTAACGTAACGATCAATATCAAAACGTGCTTAAAAATTTTTTTTTTTAAATTATTTTTCCATCGGAATGAAATGAATAAACCTTAAATTTTTACCCGTGGATCGACCTTTTTTTCTTAAACCCAAAAAAAAAAAAAAAATTCGGTTGTAAAATAATAAGAACATTAAAATGATTCCAGGCGTAGACCGATCGGTTTTTTTGAAATTCGAAAATGAAGAAAAAAATTTTTCATGAAACGCGAAAAAAAATTTGACCTAAAATTTATTCTAATGAATTGATGAAAAAAATTGATATCGAAAAAGGAAAGAGGAATTTAAAATCCACACGTAGACCGATCGCATGTATATTGAGTTGACGCGTAGACCGACCGCACTCGGAAATAATCCACGCGTAGACCGACCGCGACCAGAGTTGTTCGACGCGTAGACCGATCGCATGTACATTGAGTTGACGCGTAGACCGATCGCACTCGGGAATAATCCACGCGTAGACCGACCGCGACCAGAGTTGTTCGACGCGTAGACCGATCGCTTTCTCGAAAAGTAAAAAAACATAACTTTCTTCTTATCGCATTAACGTGACAATCAATATCAAAACGTGGTTAAAAAATTTTTTTTCAAATAATTTTTTCATCGAAATGAAATAAATAAAACTTCATTTTTCGACCGTAGATCGACCGCTTTTTCTTGAAACCAAAAAAAAAAAAAAAAAAAATTCGTTTGTAAAATAATAAGAACATTAAAATTATTCCAGGCGTAGACCGATCGGTTTTTCTGAAATTCGAAAAAAAAAAAAATTTTTTCATGAAACGCGAAAACCATTTTGACCTAAAATTTATTCTAATAAATTGATGAAAAAAATTGGTATCGAAAAACGAAAGAGGATTTTAAAATCCACACGTAGACCGATCGCATGTACATTGAGTTTACGCGTAGACCGACCGCACTCGGGAATAATCCACGCGTAGACCGACCGCGACCAGGGTTGTTCGACGCGTAGACCGATCGCATGTACATTGGGTTGACGCGTAGACCGATCGCCCTCGGAAATAATCCACGCGTAGACCGACCGCGACCAGAGTTGTTCGACGCGTAGACCGATCGCATTCTCGAAAAGTAAAAGAACATAACTTTCTTCTTATCGCATTAACGCAACGATCAATATCAAAACGTGCTTAAAATTTTTTTTTTAAAATTATTTTTCCATCGGAATAAAATGAATAAACCTTAAATTTTTACCCGTAGATCGACCTTTTTTTCTTGAACCCAAAAAAAAAAAAAAAATTCGGTTGTAAAATAATAAGAACATTAAAATGATTCCAGGCGTAGACCGATCGGTTTTTTTGAAATTCGAAAATGAAGAAAAAAATTTTTCATGAAACGCGAAAAAAAATTTGACCTAAAATTTATTCTAATGAATTGATGAAAAAAATTGATATCGAAAAACGAAAGAGTAATTTGAAATCCACACGTAGACCGATCGCATGTATATTGAGTTGACGCGTAGACCGACCGCACTCGGAAATAATCCACGCGTAGACCGACCGCGACCAGAGTTGTTCGACGCGTAGACCGATCGCATGTACATTGAGTTGACGCGTAGACCGATCGCACTCGGGAATAATCCACGCGTAGACCGACCGCGACCAGAGTTGTTCGACGCGTAGACCGATCGCTTTCTCGAAAAGTAAAAAAACATAACTTTCTTCTTA